>PVKA01013276.1:0-55426 GCA_004027165.1 Ctenomys sociabilis | reverse complement strand
TTTGCAGATGACATGATACTTTACTTGGAAGACCCAAAAACCTCCACCAAGAAGCTACTAGAATTGATACACAAATTCAGTAGTATAGCAGGATACAAAGTCAATACTCAAAGGTCAATAGCATTCTTCCACACAGAAAACCAACACACTCAAAGGGAAATAAGAGAAACAATACCTTTTACTATAGCACCACAGAAAATGAAGTATCATGGAATTCACTTAACCAAGGAAGTCAAAGATCTTTTCACAGAAAATTACAGTAACCTAAGAAAAGAGATGGTAGAGGATTTAATAAAATGGAAAGATATAACCTGCTCCTGGATAGGAAAAACCAACATCATGAAGATAGCCATGCTCCGAAAATTGATGTACAGATTTAACACAATCTCTATCAAACTCCCACCGAAATACATCCCAGACCCAGAGAAATCATTCCTAAAATTTATTTGAAACCGCAAATGATGTAGAATAGCAAAGACAATCCTGGTCAAGAAAGACAAGGCAGGAGGCATCACAATTCCTGGCTTGAAATTATACTACAAAGCAACTGTGATAAAATCAACATGGTATTGGCAACGAAATAGACTTGAGGATCAGTGGAATAGATTAGAAGATGCAGAGGCCTCAACAAACACAGTCAGCCACCTGATCTTTGACAAAGGAGCCAAATACGCTTACTGGAAGAAAGATACCCTCTATAACAAATGGTGCTGGAAAAACTGGCTTTCTACATTCCAAAAACTAAAACATGACCCAGGTCTATCACCATGCCCTAAGCTAAAGTCAAAATGGATTAAAGATCTGAACAATGAAACAGAAACACTCAATCTCCTGGAAGAGAAAGTAGGAGGAACTCTTGAAGACATAGCACTGGGCAAAGAGTTCATGAACAAACATGTTTTCGCATGGGAAACACTTGAAGAAGTAACATACATTAGGGCCCTCAAATTTAAAGATGCAATCCAGAATGGGCATCTGAGATGAATAAACACTTCTCAGAGGATGAAATTAAAGAACCAAATATATGCATGAAAAAATGCTCCACATCACTAGCCATCCATGACATGCAAATTTATTCAACACTGAGATAACATCTCACTCCAGAAAGAATGGCTTTCATAAAGAAGTCAACCAACAACAAATGTTGGAGAGGATATGTGAAAAAGGGGACACTTCACTGCTGGTGGGAATGTAGACTGGTGCAACCATTGTGGAGATTAGTGTAGAGACTCCTCACAAAACTAGGACTGGAAATTGCATTCAAGCCGGCTATCCCCCTATTGGGAGTTTTCCTGGAGGAACTGAAAACATCGTATCATAGTGGTATATGTGTACCTATGTTTATAGCAGCACAACTGGTGATAGCATAATCTTGGAAACAACCAAGATGCCTGTCACATGAGGAATGGTTGAAAAAGGTGTGGTATTTCTATACAATGGAATATCACTCAGCTATAAAGAATGATAAACTTGAAACATTTATATTGAAATGGATGCCACCTGAACATATATTCATAAGTGAAATAAACCAGACACACACGTGCAATTATCATATAGTCTCCCTAGTATAAGAAATCAAAAGAAGAAATACAAATAGAAAGGTATAACAACAATTAAAAAGAATTTAGTCAGATAGGGTAAACTGAACTGCATATGTTACAGGGTAATAATCAGCTTGTCATCTGGATGGTTAACAACCTAAGTTTACAGATCAGAAATTGGAGAAATGGAAGGGACAGCTAACATTTTGGCCCTAGCCTTTCAAGGTCAGTGAAAACTCAGGACATAGGAGAACCTGTACTGTAACATTATGGAACTCAGTTGTGCCCCAAATTTTCTGATCAAGGAGATTATGGATCCCCAGAGGAATGCAATTGATGATGTACAGTGTGCCTAAGGAGAGTCACATGGAGAGAAAACTTTCTCTCAGGCTTTCACAGAGTGAAAACTGGTCAAGCAATGGCCATGACTCATCCACATGGGTGACACTGCCAAAGGATCTACCGAGTAAGGTACAGGGTTACAGGATAAACCCTGAGGGGACTTGAATGACCTCATCAGATACAAAAGTTATCTTTTTTGTTATATAGGTCTTGCTTTATCTCTACCTTAACCACCCAGCAGTAAAGTATAAAAACAAAGTACATAAAATAAGGCCATAATAATAAGCTGAGCTGTAAAGGGCTCTAGTCAACAACTTCTTTGGATAACCCACTAATATTGTGGACTGCTGGGTTGTGTTGGATTCTTTCGCTGAATTTAAGCACCTTTAATAATTGAGCACCTTTAATAATTGAACCACAACAGAATACCCAACTTTGACAGGACTAAACAAAAAAAGGGGATACAAAGGAAGAACCATTCCTTTTATACTGTTTGTATAAACAGTACAGTTAGGCTAAATATGCAGTACATTTGCATAATTCTATGAGAAGAAAGATTTGCACTAATAGTGTTTGGAGAGGATATCTTGTTTACTTCTTATAGTATCGATAACCACTAGGAAGATAACAATGTAAAAAGTATTAATTATTGAAACTGTACTATAATTCAGCTTTTAAAAAGGATAGGTATACAGCTACATTCTCTTAATTTGTTGATTAGAGGCATCTGCTCTAATAGTATTTGTGGATAACGTATCATGTATGTACCCTATACAACAAAAAGCCACTATGTAAAAAATGTGTAATGTATTAATCATTGAATCTGTCCTATAAATTTGAGTTGAAACTGTCTCATTGGTACTTGTTCTTCAATAAAATAAAATAAAAAGTTGGCATAGAAGTCTCCAACTGCTGGCACCTAATGCATTGTGCATATGTTTTAAATTCTTTAGTGGGTGGCATAAAGTAAGAAATGAGAATGCTCCTGTTGTCTATGCACAATTTCCTCCAAGGAAAGAACTGTTGACTGCCACAGATACAAATAATTTTACACAGGTTTGGTATTCTTATCCAAAAGGCACAATACCATTATTCAGGATTTCATTGTTTTTAATTTCATAATATGTACAGAAGCTTTAGGTTGAATACCTTTGATATAAAAATTTGAAATCTGCAATGCTCTGAAACTTGAGACTCTTTCAGTGTTGTTAGTATATTTCAGACTTTTGATTTGCATTACGGATGCTCAATCTGAACTGAAATGGAACCTCAAGGCCTAGACTGGAGATAAAAACTTAGCAAAGGCAAGATTGCACTAAATACTGTCAGAGTTTCCACTGCTATTGGTCTGACCTGAGAATTTAGTCATAAAAAGGAGATTAATCAGTCCATCTATTTTGATGTCTATTTGCAATCCTATCAATTATTAACAACTATCAAAAGCGTCAGTAAAAATCCAGGTGCAGCCAATCACACCTGTATTTCTAGCATCCAGAGGCTGTGGCAGAAAGATCCCTGACAGTTAAATTCAGTTGGTCAACATAGTGAATTCAAGGCCATCCTAAACTACATAGGAAGACCCTGTTTAAAACAAATAAAACCAAAAAGTGTCAATGTCGGTAAGCGCAAAGGTTATAAGATATTAACACTAAGGATTCCTCCAAATTTACCATAGAATTTCCAAATGGCAAAAACATCGATAAGCATACACAGTATTTATGTAATAGTTTTTATTTCTTTCATAAACATCACAGTTTAGTGGAGGAATCAGCCACCTAATTCCTCCCATATATCACTCTACAGTTTACTGAGCACTTCACCCCTCAGTTTATAAACATTTGTTATATTCCTTCCTAATATAATAAGATGATGTGCTAACTTAATACAATATGTTGTTAACTTTTCTGTTACTGTAACAAAATAACTGATGATCAAAGATTTAAAGGGGAGAAAGTTTCTTTTGATTCAGAATTTCAAGTTCTTGACCATGGTCTGCTGATTCCAAGGCAAAAATATTAAAGCAGAAGAGTATAACAGAGGAAAGCTGTACACCTCATGGCAGCTGAGAAAACAGCAGATTAGGAAGAAAGCCATAGAGTCAGAGGAAGGGGCCTGAGACATGGAATATTCTCCCTCCAGGTCTTGCCCTGGGCAACTCCTTACCTCCAAACAGGCTCCAACCCCTCACAATACATGCAACTAAAAACTCATCAATGCATTATTTACTAGTAACTTTAGCCCTCTTAACTTTTAACCCAGTGAGACAAGCCTGCCAGCCATTCCTAGGAGATTCTAAAGGGGCTATATATCTGCTCCATTCTATATATGCTACAGATTGGGAGTAACTTAGAGAACTGCTTGGAGACACTCCTATCTAAAACACTGAGATCTGCTTGCCAATCTCTAAGCCACAACAAATCTTGGAAGGATCCTATCTTAATACCTACAACTTTGTGTCACTATCCAGATACTGCCCTTCTTGTGCAAAGAGTGCTGGGTGAAGCATTTTTTTGGGTCATCCAAACAGGTTTGCCACATTCTATCCCACTACAGGACCCAAGGGATCCCTATGTGGTGAATCTAACCCAGTCACTGTCACAACTTTATGTTGTGCTACCTGTTCAGGAAACTCCTGAAACAGGATTTTTAATCTTTGTCCCACAGCAGATCCATAAAATACTCTAAATGTCATCCGCATGTGATACATAAGCAATTTTGCCTATATAGGAAACTACCAAAAATTCTGTTCACTGGTATCAATAGGCTGGTCTTGCCAAGTCCCAAAGAAGATTCTAAATTAAGGGCCAGTGAGATAGCTCAGTAGAGTAAGCACTTGCTTAGGCAAGCACAGCAACTGGGTTTCAATCCCTGGCACCACATGATGTGCTGGCCCTGCACCTGGGCACACTGAGCGGGCAATTGAGTCTAGATGTGGTGGCACCAACCTGTAATCCCAATGCTGGGGAGCCTGAAAACAGGAGGATCATTATGAGTTTGAGCTGTTGAGTGAGACCCTGCACACCCAAAAAAGATTCTAAATTAGCTGAAAAGTTTCAGCTATTTCCACTTATGGAATGGCAGTGTTTCACTTAGGCAGAGTACTATTGGCAGGAGTGCCCATCTAACTCCCTGTGGCAGGGTAGCCAAATGCTGATCCCAAGTAGATTCTTAAAACACCCCTGGATCATGACTCTAGGGTCTTTTCTTAAGACAAGCTTTAACTGCCTAATTACCTGAAAAGAGGAATATCCAGCAAAGTTTTCTGTGTGACAACAACCTGACCTTGATCACACAGTGAATCTTGAAACTTATAAATTGCTTCTATTCTTCTCTACTGCAACATAAGAGCAGGCTTATTTACCCAAGAATCTACTGATTAATGTGTCTCTCTGTAACCATGAAGCTAGTTCTGAACATCTTTGTTTCAGTTGTGACCTTGAAACAACTCAGTGTCTCAGTTTTATACTATTGCAGTCACTAATCTGAACATTATGGCTAACCTAGTATGCATTCCACTGATTCATCAGTAGTACACTTAGGAAAGGAGCCATAACTATCACACAATGGATAATAGATCCATATGAAAGAAATTCTCACCCTCTATTGGACTCCAGCGTCATCTGTGTTGACCAAAATGATCTGGGCTTAGAATGATCCCTAGTATCAACATGGTTTACAGTGGCTAAAGGTCTGGGAATCATAAGAGACAGATAAGCTCAGAATTCCTGGGCAAACCATACCATGGAAGAATCAGGCACAGACAAAGTGAGCCTGAGAAAGCTGGAATAAATACCTACACCCACAGTCACTACGCAGGCATCAATATAAAACTACAAAAAATGATAACTAGGAAAAGATGCTTTAACCAAATGGACAAACCCTGCAGCAAACCCTAAAGAGATCGAGATGTATAATCTAACTTAACAATTCAAACTAACTGTTTTAAGGAAGATCAGACCACTTTTAAAAAATAAAAAATGCTTCAGAAATTTAGCAGAGATATGTATCAATCAGAAATCCTAAGCAGATAAAGAGTCAATGAAACAAAAGATTCACCAGAGAATATCTATGGCAGAGTAAGTAGATCAAACAGAAGAAACAGTAAGAGTGAAAATGGGTACTTTTGAAATATAGATTTAAAAGAATAAAAAGGAATGATGAAGTAGGGGGATATATGGGACATCAAAAGAACACTTAGATTATTAGAAATCAGAAGTCAGTAAAAATAAAAGTATAGAAAGGTTCTTTTAATAAATAAAAGTTGCGTATTTTCCAGACCCATACCCAGGTATACGATGGTCTAAGGTCACCAAAACTCCAATCCAAGTTAGATATACAGAGGGCAGGTCAAATAGCTCAGAGGATTAAAGCACGTGCCTAGGCAGACACAGGGGCCAGGGTGCACTGAGACAGTTATTGAGACTGAGTGTGGTGGTGTGCGCCTGTAATAACAGGACAGGGGATGCTGTAAACAGGTGGATCACTAGGAATCCAAGCTACATAATGAGACCCTGTAGATCCTGTACTGAATAAAAAAATAACAAAAAAACCCAAGACTCATGTAATACATATTATAATTACCTGACAAAGGTAAAATATAAATTGAATATATATATAATATATATAAATAAACATATAAATATTTATTAATTTATGAATACTTATATATATACATATATAACAAAAATCTCTAAAAGCTGCAGAATAAATGATACCAATAACATAAAATTTAGTTACAAGGTATTAGCACTAGACGTTTCAGCAGAAACTGCAGAGGCTAAAAAGGACTCAGATAATATATTAAAAGTGCCTAAAGAAAGAAAAAAAAGTGTTAAAAATTTGTCAAACAACAATACTGTATGTAGCAAAAGTCTCCCTCAAAAATGAAGGAAAAGCAGAAAAAAAAAAGTGAAGGAAATATGAGGAGTTAGAAACTGAAAGAGCTGTCAAAATTCATCATTATGTGTTTCTTAGAAGACCAAAGGGAATTTTATAAGGAAGACCAAGTTGAATGTTAAGGACACTAATGAGCAACAAGAAACATGTACAAGTATGAAATACATTGCAAAAGTAAGTATAGTAAACCCACTTTATCTGAAGATATTGCAGCTTTGGATTCAACCAAATGCAGACCAAAACTATTAGATGAAAATCACATGTCTGTACTGAATATGTACAGATGTTTTTAATCTTGTTATAACATAAACAATAGTATATTTATATACACAGCATTTATATTTTATTGGGTATCGTAATTAACCTAGAGATGTTTTAAAGTATACAGAAATGTGTCTATGCAAGAACTACAACATTTTCTATCAAGGACACAAGGATCCACAGAGTTTGTTACCAATGGAAGCTCCTGAAGCAAATTCCTAGTAGACAGTGAGAAAAAACAGTGTGTACTCAAATCAAGAAAAACCCAATGGTATAATCAAGTGTCTAAACAAAATACTTTAAATTCAAAAATTGATAAAACAAAATTAAAGAACTAATGACTACAATAATGTTAGAAAAATCATACAAAATGTGACAACTAAAATCAAAGTGTGGAAGGGAGAAGATTTAACATGGAGGTTTTTTCTTCAATGTGGTCAAGTTTACAGTACAATCTCTTTATGGTAAACTGCTAAAGGCTCAAGTAAACAACTTCTGACACAGTCAGTCTTGCGGATAACCCACCACTATCATGGACTATTAGACTATATTGAATTATTTTGCTGAATTCTCACACCTACAATATTTGAATGGCAATGAAATACCCATCTCTGACAAAACCAAAAAAAAAAAAAAAAAAAAAAAAAAAAAAAAAAAAAAAAAAAAAAAAAAAAAAAAGGAGGACCATTTTGTAATATATATATATATATATATATAAAATCTGTATACACAAATTAGGATATACAACTATTTTCTCTTAGTTCATTGAGAAGAAAATTTGTACTAATAGTGTTTACACAAGATATCATGACTGCATCTTGCACTATGAATACCTACTAGGAAGACATCAATGTGCAATGCATTAATTATTGTTACTGTCCCACTAACCTGTTTTGAAACTGTCTCATTGCTATTTCTTTAAATAAAATAAACTGCTATAAGCACAGAATCATTTTTGTAGCCACAAAGCGAAAACCTGTAAGAGATATACTAAACATGAAAAACAACAAAACTAATGAAGAAAAATCAATTAAAAGAAAGGCAATAAGAGAAAAAGGAAACAAGTCACCAAAAATGTACAAAAAAACTCAAACTGTAGTAACCATTTACTTATTAATACTAAAAACATAAATGGATTAAATAGTCCAACTGAAAAGATATAAAAACTACCAAATGATTCTTTTTAAATCCAACTATATACTACACATACATGACGCATTTCATATATAAGGATACATACAGACTAAAATGATGGGATGGAGAAGGTACTCAATGCAAATGGAAATTAAAAGAGAATAGTCGTTACTCTTATATGAATAAAATAGACGTTATGTAAAAAACTAAAAAACACATGAGGTAAATACAAAATGATAAAGCAGTTAATTCTACAGGAGGATTTAACAGTTGTAAATATATGTAATATATATGGATACCAACATTTGATACTGAAGACAGGTATCAATAATGCTAAAGAGAGACTATAACATGATAACATTCAGGGACCTCAATACAGGAATGGAGATATTACATGCAGAAAAATCAACAAAGAAACATAGAATTTAAACTGTATCCAGAACCAGTGGGCTTAATACACATTAATATAACATTCAACACCACAGGTACAGAACACACATTCTTTTCAAGTGAGCATGGAACATTTCCCTGGAGAGATAACAAATTAGGTCACAAAAAATCTTTAAAAAATCTAAGAAAAAAATGATATCTAATATTTTTCAGACTACAATAGCATAAAAATGAAATGAATAAAAGAACTTCAGAAACTTTTCAAACATAAAAAAATTAAGCACAATCTTAAACAACCTTTGAGTCAGAGGAAAAAGAAAACTACAGCATTTCTTAGGACAAATGAAAATGAAAATGCAACATACGAAAAACTATGGAATAAGGAAAAAACAACTCTATGGGGAAAGTTTACAGGAACAATTGCCTACCTCAAAGAGAGGTTTTCAAACAAATTAACTTTGTACCTCAAGCAATTAAAAGAATAAGCTAAACATGGAATTAGAATAAAAAATGTTTTGTACTTCAGATGGTTGTACTAAACACAATTTTATATTTTTATCACACAAAGGGAAACCCCCTTAGCAGTCTTTCCCCATTCTCCCACCTGCCTCAGACCTAAGTAACCACAAATCTAATTTCTATCTCTATAAATTTGCATGTTATGCATATCTGGTATATTCAAACAATATATGGTCTTTTATGGCTGGCTTTTGTTCACTTGATGTATTTTTTAAAGCTCTCTTGACCTGAATTCTGAGGGACTTCACCTGGAATAAAAGGGCCATAGACATACATAAAAATTACAACAAAAACTAGAGGGAAAGAGAATACATGATACAATCCCATAGTTCTGCCACAGAAACATCGCAAAAACCACCACAACTCTTAGTTTGAGGAAAAAGCAAGGGCATAAATAATACATATGCACAGTGGATAAAAAGAAAATTAAAGGGGAGCCATAATAAGGTCATGAAGTACCTGTTTCAATAGTTCTTTTTTTAAGGTAATATGGATTTGGGTATAAAACTCATATTCAAGGTCTTCAATGTAATTGCACAAAATGTCTCTGTTGAAATATTTAGTATGAATGAGATACCAGTTTTCATGGAAAGGTTTGGCTCTTTTGTTTTATGACAAACCCAGCTACTGACATAGTCTTTCCAAAGTCTCTTGAAATTCCAAAAAGACAAGTGGATGGATGTTAATTAAATATTTCATTAATATTTGCTATGCAGTGAGACTATTCATTTCAGTTAGGTCAAATTTATGATATAGGAAAGTTAGAATTTTATGTGCTCTAAGTATACTTTATAGTACATCAGGGCACCTCATAAAATTCTATTGTACTGTATATTTATGCCCTTTTAAAGGACTTGGATCATAATTTAAGTTTTTAAGTGATTAAAAAGGTTTATAATTTTTGCCTTTTTGCTTTTATGACCCAATATGAGAAAAATGTGGCTTATGCCAAGACCTTTGTCAAAAGCATTACTTTATTCATCACCATCACACTGTCTCTTTGGGAAAATACACTTCAATTTATAAGATGATCTCCAGGAATATGTTATATAAAAATGCCAGCTCTCATTATACAGCTCCTTCTCAATGACTTGATTGTTAGTGATAAGAATAATTTTTTAGTGTATTTTCCTTTCTTCAATCAAATCATATAATCTGAGGCTAGTGGATCCTATTTCTTTAATTGCTTAAGGATATACTGTACATAGTAGCTATTAATTAAATGGATTTTCATTTTCACTGAAGAAAAACACAGATCAGAGCAGATGTAGTATTCTTATTAGAAGGTAAAAATGAGGACATTACTCAATTGTGTAAGGAATTCAGAGTCTCTGATCAATCTTGTGGGAAAATTTGTTCAATGAGTCGATATCCTCAAAGTGCCTTCCTCAAATGAGCATGTCAGGGGCTCAATCTATCTTTACTGCAACATGCACAATGAACTGTTCTAACACCTAATTGTTTTTATAAAGCAGAAAATGTTTCTCAAGCTCTTTATGGCTGATTGAACTAATTTACTGTGGAACAGGCAACATTCTATCTTTAGATAAATGCTAATCAGGATGTTAGTGCTCTCTTAGGTCTGACTGCCACTGCTATGCTGAAAGGGAAGGTCAACACCTAATAAAACCAGTTAACCAGCCATTCTGAAATTCACTATAGTTTAACATTCTTCAAAGTTGCAGTCATTAAATCCATAGATTGTTACAGGCTACCCTCCTGTTTTCAGTGCAAACTAAGACAAACTTTCAGCACAGTCATTAATTGAATTAACATTGTCTAGTTCAATTTTATAGACTACAATGCAACTCCTTCTCAAATGCACTTATGACAAAACAATGGGGGCACAGAGATTCAAGGTGAAGCTTGGGTTGGGAAGAGACAGAAGACATGTCTTGTCTATTAATGGCTCCTTTTTCTGTCCCTGACCTTTCTCCCTTTCTATCTTAATCTTTCAACAAGTAAAAGAAAGGTGTTTTGTATCTCCTAGAGTATAGTTTTACACTGCAGAAAAGCCAAGAGGAAAAACAAAGTCTATTTATATCACAGTCCCATACAATCCAGGTCAACAAAGTAGTCTCAGACAAGAAGTGGGATCCCTTTCTGTTGCATGTAAGTAGGATAATTAGCTTAGCCCAAGAGCCCCTAGAGACCAGGTCCTGCTGTGACAATTATAGGGCTGTCAAAATATTCGAAATCCAGAGCAAAAGGGTCTAAATCTATTTGAGAAAACTACAAATGTTTCATTATTATACACTAGAATTTTGGGTACAACACACAGGTAGCAAATCAATTTGATCTATAGCTTATGACAAACACTAAGGTATCCCTCTTTTATGGTTAAGTATGAGACAAGGCTAGTCCATTTTTATTTCCCAGTCATCAGTCTCCCCTTCTCAAGAAGACCCACTATATGGCAAATTACTTATTTCAAAATGGGACACCTGTATTTTCTGTTTTGCCTCTCTGAGTTCAACAATGAGCAGCCTCCAGAGGCTTTTGGAAAATGAGGTTTTAAAACAAAAATGTGGGCTGATTATCCAAATTCACTATTAATTTGTATGTTCTACTCACATTATAGTCAGAAGAATAATTTGAAATCAGGCTGAATATTACCAGGAAATTCGATGAGATAAAAGTAGGTAACAATAGATTATGCAGCCTATGTTCCGTCATACTCATTGTATAACTGAACACAATTCAATGGCTTCATAAAATACCCTGTCAGTATAACCACAGGAATCAAGTAAAGCAGGTTGTTTCTCAATATTAGGTGATTTCTGTGTCTCTAGGCCAATCATGGAGGTGACCAATTCAAGTAGGAGAATATGATCCCACTTGAGGCCAACAGGGGAAAGCTGCAGAAGTCTTCTACATACCATCTTATACCTAGTAGGGGTTCCAAGATGTGTATCTGTAAAAGTAGGTCCTTGGATCTCTTGCAACGTAAAACATTATAAAATGACAATGATATAGATCAGAGAGTTGTACATTAGTGGAACACACAGACACTCATTAATTTAAAAAAAATATTTTCATTTATTTATTTATTTGGTACAGAGTTTCACTATGCAGCTTGGACCTGTAGTGATCCTCCTCCTTTCTCAGGCTTCCCAGCACTTTGATTACAGGTGTGTGGAACCACACTCAGTTTTGGTGGCCAGCATGGCATACAGTACAGGGTATAAAACCAGGGTTCTTGCACTTGCCAGGCAGGCACTTAGATCACTGCGCTATTTCCCCAGACCTGATATCTATTCACTTCCATATTGTTCATGGTTACAACTGCTGAGGTAAAGACTACCAAAACAGACAGTATGATTACTAAAGAGTACATTTTATAATTGGTCCTGTCCAGAAAATATCTGCTGACCTCTGATTCAAATTCATGCCTTTTTTCCAAATATTTTACTAATACACTATAGAGCTGAAGGAACACCACAAAATATTTGCTTTCACTCTTAAGTTTTAAAAAAATTTAGCAATTATATTACTTTTTTGGAGAATTTGCATTTATGCAACAGTGGAAGTTACTAACTACAGCATTTCAGCTGATGAAGCCTTTAGGTATACTCCAATTCAACAAATGGTGATTGAGCTCCACCGATGTGCCACAAGTTTAACTTGGAATAAAATATAAGCTTCAGGTTACAAACAAGCATAAACACGGGGGTTAAATTCCCAAATAATCTGAAAAGGTGAAAGAAAGCCCTTAAAAATATCACTTTACATGCAAAAAAATATGTTACACATACTTGAGAATATGGGAAAGCAGTACTAATGGAAAGAAATAAAGATTTACTATGTGCTGGGCACTGCTTGGGATACTTTATATTATATAATTCAATACAACCCTTGTGGGAGCCTATTTTTCTGCATTTATTTTACAGATGAAAAAAATGAGACATAGAAAGGTAAAACAACCCAGGTCCAAAGCTGCATAGCTGGGTTGAGATTCTAACCCAGTCTCTAGCACCAGTGTCCTGTTCTTGACCAAAAGTTACATGCAATCGCATAAGGAAGACCCAAGAGAAGGAGCTGCTGTTGGAAACACTCATTAGTCCTATTCAGTGAGCAGACAGTGTTGGGAGTAACTGAACTGAAAATTGGAGTTAAGGGTACACTACTGAAGATACTGAATATCATGCAAGTCTAGCCTCAATGCACAAGACACAGTCCTAGAAATTTTTTCCTGAGAGCACACAGGAATTTCAAGTGAAATGAAAAGTAAATGACTAAATGAGATTATTTTTCTCTACTGCTAAGACAAAATACCTGACACCTAGAATTAAGAAAGGAAAGGTTTATTTAGCTCACAGTCTATGGAAGTTTGAGAACATACTTGGCTGACTCCAAGACAGGGTGGCACATGACAGAGGGCAACAGTTCACAGCAGTAGAAAACAGCAAGACAGCAAAAAAGGAGGAGCACTGGCAGAGAGCAAGCCTCTTTCCAACCCTTATATTGTATTCAGGCTATCGGCCCTGGTGGGTGTAGCAATCACACTCTTAACCCCAGCATTGTACAATGCATCAGTCAACAAATACAGAAGCCCACACCATGACTGCATGAGGCTTTGGGGAGATATCTAGACACAAACCATAATGGTAACGAAGTGAAATTAGAAAACATAATCTAGTTAAGATCCAGTTAAGAAGGAATGGGACAGCACTCATAGAAAATCTTTTGGCAATATTACAACTGAATACAGGAAAAAGCACAAAAAATTAAACTCATGTCAAAGGGAGCACAGATGTATTCACAGAAATATCAACTTATGAAAAAATAGTTACATCCTTGGAAGTTACAGATAAACAAGACATTTGATAGGATATCATAATGTGAAGCCAGCTATCCTGTCAGAAATGCTACGTTGGATCTAAAATTTTATTTACTATCAAAACACAGGGTTAATAAAAGGTAAAGGTGTTCTGTACAACACTAAAGCAATCTGAAGATGCTGTACTTGCAATCTAGTGGTCACATGCTATCCCCCTACTTCTCTGAGAAACTTGAGTTACGATACCGCTACTGTAACAAAATTAACATTAATGATAAAAGGGAAATTTGCAAGGTTTAAGAAGTTCATAGAAAGTGTACATATACAGCTGAGAGGAAGTTGAGAAGGCAAAAGAAAGTTGGATGTAAAAGTAAATATAATGCTGTATTTGAAAAGGAAGAGTAGGGAATGAAAAGAAGTATGAGGAGAGAGAGAGAGAATACAAACAAAATGAGGGGGTGGGCTAGGGATGTTATGAATAAGAATGGTTGCTAAATGTGAACAGAAAACTGGTAATGGAGCTAGGCCAGGCCACAAAAGGAGGATAATATATCTGTCATGATTACACTTTACATGAGGCCTTGATGAAAGAAGGATCTCCATCTTAAATATTTTCTTACTGGTAAAAATAAACAAACAAAAAAAAATCCTCCAAGGATTTAAAATGGGTCTGGGGAGATGGCTCAGTAGAATAAACACTTGCCTGGCAAGCACAAGGGCCTCAGTTCAATTCCTGGTTCACCTAAGATAAATACATACATACATACATACATACATACATACATACATACATATATACATACATAAAATGGGTCTAGGTTCCTTGTATTTAAGCCAAAGAGGGAGAAAACAGCAAACAAACAAAACAGCACAATCTCCACATTCCTCTGGGGTTTATAGAACAAGAAAATATAAGAGCTTTCCTCAGTTATCTGACTAAAGATCATCATATTTCTATTATTCAAAAAATGGAAAAGCTATTAGGAACATAGGCTGATGTACTTTACTCCTTTAATGCCCTTATATATCATAAAACTTACGCAATTTCTTTGAGAATATGCATCAAAGTATAGGACACATGTTTCTCTGTTTATCTATACAGTTGTTGCATGCATTTCCAGGAAGTTCTTAGGTCATGATGATATTGCTGATTTGACCATTACATTTCAGGAACCACTAACATAGGGACTGGATAAAAACCGAACAGAAGTAAAACTAAGAGAACATAAGACATGACAAGCAAAAATGTGTCAAAGAAGAAGCACAGAAAAATATAATATTTAGAAGCTGTACAAGAAAAAGTTAAACCATTCCAACATTAACTAAAGCGATTCAAGGAAAACCAGACATGGTTTAAAAAAATGAGTTTCAAACAGGGAGACATCATAAAAAACTTTAACTCAGAGATAAATACACCATGTTCTAGTACAATGAACCATCCAATAAGCATCAACCAGCCTACATCTTGGTGTCTGCAGGATTTAATGTCCTACACAAGACTCCGTCTCCTTCAGTTTCACATTCCTTCTCTCTTTACAAAGTCCTTCCTATTTACAAAAAGAAAGGAACACATACCCATCCAGATATATTAAAGAATATATTCAAGTCTATTTTCTTTAAAATGTGAACTCTTCCCTGGTCACTGTAAAATTTCTAAAAAAATTTCAGTAGTCTGGAATTATAACCCCTCCCCGCAACTTGTCAAGGAAAAAAGAAACAAAACACTGCAGCCAACTTGCCAAAACTCAAACTGCCATGGTTTGAGGCAAGTACCATCTACAACCACATTCAGATTGTTCCATGCCAAGCTGTATGAAATTGCCAACCTAGATCTCCAATTAGGCATTAGAACTACAGCAAGCCCTTCCTCTGTGTGTCCTTTAACATCCTTTGGCTCTGCTTCCTATGTGTTCTGTAAGGAGCCAAAGTCCAGAGGAAGCTCACAGGCTGCTCTCACCTCTTTCAGTCCAAATCAATTTCAAACTGCCAACAGCATAGCAGTAATTGCTGGGAGTGACTAAAGCTAGGCCAAAGAAGACAGGAGACAATGGTTGGGAGCCACAAACAAAGCAAAGATTAGTATTAGAACTAGTGTCTACAAATGAGGCCAGCCCCTCCAGTGAAACTAAGGAATTCTTTCCCTTTTAGAGATTCTCTGACTGTACATTAAGTATGTTGTAGGCAGCACCGGAACCCTTGTGCACCAGGGTAGAGCTTATACTGTGCATTGACTGGGATTGTTCTGTAAGTAGAACCAGCACCTTACTTACTTAAGAGTTCACTTATTTCAATAAAGGATGGCTAAAAATTGCATGTTTTTTTAATTTTCACAATATACCAGAAAATATAAAAATGCCAATTTTATCAATTCAAGATTGAATAATAAATACAAGAATACACTGGATGAGGACCAACAAGATAGCTCAGTGTACTATGACCTGCTTAGGCAGGCACAGGGACTGGGGTTCGATTCCCCATACCACATGCCATGCCATCCCCACCACATGCCATGCCATCCCCAGCATACTGAGCTGGCAACCAAGACAAGGCATGGTGGCACGTGCCTTTAATCCCAACACTGTGGAGGCTGAAAACGGAAGAATCACTATGAGTCAGAGCTATACCAAATGCAATTGAAAAAAATAATACACTGGTTTAAATAACACCTGCACAAGTGAAGCCTTGGGGACAGTCAGTATATAAACAAAGTATTCTCAAAATGATGTACAGAATTAACCATTATGTGGTTAAGAGTTTGGCAACAGACAAGAAAGTACTCAATCCATCAGAGAATAGGCCAGAGACTACTGGAAGGCAATGCTCCTTATAACCAATCATGTCTAGTTCAGAAAGTACTTTTGTATCTTGGCATAGTGATGGTCACCCCACTTCATCTTTTAATTATCCAAGCCCAGATTTTGCTCAATAAGTTTCCTGAGCTTTCAATTAAAAAACAAACATGGGGGAAGGCTTTTATTTAATAGAGATATGTCAAATTTTTATTGCAAATCAAATTCTGCATTATAGCCAATATGATAGTATGCTGGGTGGGGTATATTAGCTAGGAAAACCAATACGGAAGAGAGGATACAAAGAAGACAGATTGGTATTTGAATCTTGAGCTCTATACTAGGAAGCTAGTAACTCTTTGAGCCTCCTCCTCCTTGTTCATAAAAACACTATGTAATCATGCGATTTTCAATGTTAAATTATATCATAAAAATATCTAAAAATCAGGACATAATAGTTACTGGTAAACATTATTAAAATATGACCTGAAGTTCATTAACATTAAGAATGCTCATCACCTCACCTGTAAGAGACAAAGATATGGGGAGGAAAGGAGAAACAACAGGATGTTTAATTTTATGTGTCAACCTGGCAGAGTCCTAGCAGTCAGTTATTTAATCAAACACAAATTATGTGCTGCTGTGAAGGTATTTGTAAATATGGTTAACTTGGACAAACAGTTAACTTCAAACAGGGTGTGCTATATGATATGGGTGGGCATTATCCATTCAGATGAAAGCCTTGAGAACAACAGCTAAGATTTTTCAGAGAAGAAATATTGCCTAAATTCTTCATGACTGTATCAACTCCTGTCAAGTTTCTACACTATTGCCTACTCTACAGATGTTGGCCTTGCTAGCTCATCTACAACCATGCCAGGCATTTCATTTAAATATTTATGTGCACTCACCTCCTCCCAGGTCCTATGCATTGGCCTTCTTTATCTGGAGAATTCAAATTGGAACACAGAGTAAGAAAAGAAAGGCATACAGCAAGGAAGAAAGGCATACAGCAAGGAAGATAAAGACAAAAGAAAAAAGAGGAAAGAAAAAAATAAATGAAGTGGGGCAATTTAAGGAGCTTGGACAGCCAAGGATGGTAAATGAAGTTGTTCCAGTCACTAAGTAGCTGAGACAGAAGGGTTAATTAAGACTAGGAACTTGCGGCTAATCTGTGACTAGGCCTTACAAAAAAATTTAGGTCAGTCTCTTTGTAAGTACAGCATGATTAACGATTAATGAAAAACTTACAACACTGCCCTACTGCTATCAATTAATACTCAAAGCAATTTAAAAACAACATTCCATTATTGTTTTAAGTTTGATTATAATTTCACATAACTCATGCAAATAGCAATTTACTAAAAACTTGTATCAATTTGCCACCAGTATCTGCTTGTTTGAGAGCCTTTGGCCACATCAAAATTATATTACAACATAATTAGGACTGCATTCTAAGTAACTTATTTTCTCACAAACTCAAAGCTGACTTTTCAATCTGACCTCTGGTCTTTCTCTAGTTTAAAGCCAAGCAGAAATATTCATGATTAAAATAAAATTTTAAGTATCCAGAACTAGAAGGAGGAAGCTGGGAAGCCTGGAAGTAGTACTAAAAGCAATCATAAAAGTCCTCTCATCTGTTTCATGGCACTCATGTGACCATTACATGGTTTTGGAATAATTTGCATATGATTTCTTACATAAAAGCAGTTTATAATGTTCCCTCTACTCTAATTTCTAAAATTTTTCTTAAAATAGAAAATTAAAACAGATTACAGGTTGACAGAATATTTCAAGGATCTCTGGATTTTTCTTCTTCATATGTCAACATCCTTTTATTTGTGATGAAACTATATTTTCTTGGCCTGGATTTGTAGCAGATGAATTCAATTCATTCCAGTCCCTTGTCAAGGCATTCCTTTTTTATATTTACTATTTCACTTGGGAATCATTTTAGGGTGTGAAGAGAGTGTTTTGTTGGATGAATGTTGCTTCTCACTCTCCAACTAAACTCCAGCACCAATAATTAAAACACCATTTACAGGGGCCAAAACCATCTCCTAAGTGCTTCACATTTACTGACTCACCATTACTCTTCACATATGAAGAAGCCAAAACTACATTAGTTGACAAATTCCTCAGGGTCTCCAGGTGAACAGGGAGGTACACTCTAACGCCTGAAGTCTTCCATCACTACCTCTGCCTTCACCTTTCAATATACCATCCACTCAGCAACCTAACTGCACCCAGCGAGACAGATCCTTTTCAATCTACAGAAATAAATTTATGAAAAGGATATTCAACACACAGGTCAGTTTATAGTGCTAGAAAGAAGTGTGGAAAGCTTGATTCTCAATAAAGCAAGTTGTTACTGCTTTTACTTACCTAAAGGTTTCCTGTTTCACCAATTCATTAGAAATTAAGCCATATCTATCACTAGTGATGACAATCTTAAAAAATACATATAAGTCAAACAGCGTCTAGATGACAACAGAGAGTTTCGTGTATGCATTCTTTTGTAGATACCAGTGAAAGAAGAAGATAAAAGGCAAAGCATCTAGCACTTGACTGGCATACAACAGAACCACAAAGAATGTTGCTTCCCAAGTCTTTCATTCACTTAATTAGATGCTGGGCTTATTTTACTGTTTACTTTTTATTCACTTTAGCAAATCAGAACAAGAGGGTAAAATTTATTAGCCTAAAACCTATGAAAGTTCAGCAAATAAACCTCATTGCAATAAATAAAAGCCTTAGCCAAATACTATTGATTTCATCATCAGTCTTAGATCTGGGAAAGCCATAAGCTTCTCATTGCATTTCAGTTACTAGCAACTTTTCCCCAATGTTTTGCCAAGTATGGCAGCCTAGGAAATATGGCACCTAGTAGCCCCTTCCTAAATCAATATTTGATTGCTTTTTATATAAAACATGCTATTATGTTCATCAGAAATTGACTGTCAACCACAAATACCTTTTAAAAAGGTCAAATTAAGATAAAAGCTCATATTCTTTGCCTTTATGGAAGTGGGACACTAAACCACACATTAATACCAGCATGAAGATTAAATATTATTAAAGGCAATTTGTCACCTACACATATTTATTTCAATCTAATAATTAGCTAAAGGTCAGAGAGATAAACCAGTGTATTTAATCTACATTTCCTTTCCTAAAGGAGATTCAAAGCATGCTGAGGGCTATATGCAAATATGGGAAATCTTAAACCAATTTGGAAAAATTCAGCGTAATTAAATACTAGCAGAAGCAGTGACCCAAGAAAGGCAGTGTGAGGAACAGGAAGGAGGTGCTATAAAGATTTTATGATCTGATTTCAACAAGTTTATGAAATCATTTTTCTCAGGCTTCAGATACTTGTATTTTTCCCACTTTATTACATTGAATACATGAAGTCTGTATTGCTATCTGGATGCTGCAGGCTAAAAATGCAAACAAGAACAGGCATGAACTTAGGATGTATGTATGTATGTATGTATATGGGGAAAGATCCAGCTACAAATAACCTCTTCTGTGATACCCCTGTCTTGCTCATCCAACTTCCTATTTCTCAAAACAATCTAATTAAGAACAAGTATTATGGATATTAATCATAATAAGGAATTATATATAATTAAAAAGAAGTTCATATGGAAAAGCTTAAAAGGTGTCAGGGAAAGGTGCTATAGCAGTGATGGTGAGCCTATCAAAGCTTTCAAAGGTACAAACACCACACTGCAGCAAATGTGCCACAGGTTTTCCACCACTGCCCCAGAGCATCATCTACTCTTCTATTGGCAGCACACTGTGGAATGAAGGAACAGTCAGTAAGTATAGGAAAAGGAAACTAGAGAATAAATGACCTGTGTGAAGTCCAGGTCAAATGAGTTCCTTTGAACTCCCTCTTTCCAGGAGCACTCACCATTCACTCAACAACAATAACAATAACAATAACAGAAACCTATTCCTTTGTGTATCATCTATGCCAAACTTAATTAGAATCCTCATGAATCAACAGGCTCTCCCTAGAGAATCTGGTAAAACCAGATTAATTCCAATCTGTTTTAACTACTAAGATGATACAAGCCAAAAAAAAAAAGATCTTAAGGAAACACTTTTTATGTAGGGATACACGTCGAAGTGTGGGTAGAGTTTCTTTAAAATGCAATTCCACAATTTTGATTAGTTGATACCACATTCGATGAAATTCCTTTCTAAGAAATGTTTTGGGGCCAGGAAGCTGTCAAAGGTCCTATCCAGAAGAACGGAATCCAAAGTAGGTTCCACATCTTACACATTCATATGTCCCTGAGACTGATAATAACAGCTATTCCATAAATACTGTGGTGAACTGCTCCATAATCAAGTTGTAGTAAAATACTTCTTATTTTCCTATCTTTCCCATTGGATGCTGTGGTCCAAATATAACCAAAACTTGGAAAATACCCAATATTAGAGCTGAGGCAATGAACACTGTGTAACTAGATCAACTTTATTAAAGAAGAGCTGTGCTGTGGTTTGCATATGGTTTGACTCCTCCAAATATACTGCAGTTTAAATTACATTCTTAAGTATTAAGAAGGTACAAACTTAATCTGACTAAAGAGTTTTTGGAGGACGGGTTTTGGGTGATTAGGATTAGATACGGTTCCTAAGGTGGAACCCCCATAATATAACATAGGTAGCTATACAAAACTACCATCCAGTAAGCAGTCACATAGAACTCTAGCATTCTTGTATGAATGTGACCTTTTCATGATTCATTTAACTGCCTTGACAACTTCAAGAGATAGCAGTATGGTTTAGAACAGAGGGATGTTAAGAAAACAAGGTAACGGTTTGCACCAAGCTGACAGTGAACCAGAGTTTTCAAATTTAGACTCTGTTAAGTCTACTGCAGTACATTGTATTCCTGCTACGAACATTACTGACTGATCAGTGGAAACAAAATGGATGTAGGCAAACTAGCACATCCTCGGAAAGGAGAATATAACCACAAAGTTTATGTTGAAAACCAGTGTTAGTGTGTCTCCTCTCCTGTGGTAAGTAGCTCACTAAGGAAGATAAATCTCATTGTATATTACTGTACCATATACATGAAAAGAATCAGATTTGTTAATCTGCTTCCTGTTGGAATCTGATTATGAAATACTTATGAAAGTAAGATCGTTTTTGCAGATATAAAAGCCAATGAGAAAAGGAGAGGCCTTAGTAGGAATCAATTAGCCAATTTTCAGCCTTAGACTGGTAACAGTAAAATGATGCACCAATTCATTTAACCACATGGCTCTTGGATTTCTTATGTATAAGATTAAGTAGTCAAAGTTTATCATTATGTGCCTGATGTACTCTTTAGTCCTAGTAAGGTCTGATTTGGGAATCCAGATGCGAACTAATTTTAAAGATTATGTGAGTTCAAATATACTAAATATGTTTTAATATGTCACTATAGAACCCTTCAAATAAAAAAAGGAACATGTATGGATAGTGAAGAAATGGAACAAAAAGAATGCAGTACCAAAATTTCATGGAAATACACTGAAAGAAGTTCTCAAAAATCACACATATGCCAACTAAACTAGAAAAATAAATTTCATTTCTGTTGGAATGTTAATGATGGCTTGATTCTGAGGCTGCATGAAAAATAAAGGAACTAAAATAAACATCTAGATAAACAAAAAGCAAATACACAAGAAAAAAATGCACAACATTAAAAATAAAAAACAAGCACATACACCAAATGAAACCTAGATTCCAAACAATTTTATTAATTTTATTGAGAAATAAACAGCAATGAGACAGTTTCAAAACTGATTAATAGAACAGTTTCAATAATTAATACATTGTATATTGTCTTCATAGTGGTTATTAATAATACAAGATGCTCCAAACACTATTAGTACAAATCTTTATTCTCATTGAATTAAGCGAAAGCAGCTGTATATTTATCCTATTTTATATATACAGATACAACATGGTCCTTCATTTATATCCCTTTTTTTGTTTAGTTTTGCCAGAGATGGATATTCCATTGCCGTTTAAATATTGTAGGCGCATGAATTCAGCAAAATAATGAATATAGTCCAGTAGTCCTACTACAACAGTAGTAGGTTATCCACAGGACTGGCAATGTGAGAAGCTGTTGACTTGAGCCTTTTACACTCAGCATATTAATATGACTTTACTTTTTATACCTCATTTTTATACTTTTCTGCTAGATGGTTAAGGTCATGATAAAGCAATACCTATATATCAAGAAATGTAACTTTTAGGGCCAGGGAGATGGCTGGGTGGAATAAGTGTTTCACTGGCAAGCACAAGGGCCTGAGTTCAATCCCTGGTTCCACCAAAAAAAAAAAAAAAGATAGAAATGTAACTTTTGTATCTGATAAGGTCAGTCAAATCTCCTCAGGATTTACCCTGAAACCCTTACCACAGTTTGTAGATCCTTTGTCAGTGTCACCCAAGTGGATGAGTCATGGCCATTGCTTGAACAACTTGCTCACTGTGAAAGCCTGAAAAAATGTTTTCTCTCCATGTGACTTTCTTTAGGCACCACTTTACATCATCTATCACTTTCCTCTTTCGCCCCTTAATCTCCTTGATCAGTAAACTTGGGACACCACTGAGTTACAGAATGGTACGGTACAGGTCCTCCTATGTCCTGAGTCCTCACTGACCTTGAAAGGCTAGGACCAAAATGTTGGCTCACAGCCCTTCTTTTTCTCTAATTTTTGGTCTGTAAACTTAAGTTGTTAACCCTCCAGAAGAGAAGCTTAATGATATTATTACCCTATATCCTAGGAAGTGAAGCTTAACCTCACTGTCTGAATATCAAACATCTTAAACATAACAAGAAACAGGTATTTTATTTTCCATCAAGTATTGATATGTTAAACTTTAATAGATTCCAAATTTTCCAACTTTTTTTTCCCCAATATTATTGGGATGAATTCTGAAAAATTCCAATAAAATTCCACTTGCCTTAAAGTACTCCTAGCAATTACTGTGGTGAAGTACCTGGTCTTAGAATAAGCGTAATGGTTTTTTCAAGAGGGCAAGTTTTAATAACATGGAGGCAAGCCTCAGGATACCAAGGAAATTACAAAAAGATTATAAATAAAGGACCTCACTCTGCAAGGAGTTGACAGAACAAATAACAAATAAGGAATAAATGAGTATGTATACACTGCTATACTACAGTTTGATTTTCAAATATAAAGTTTGCCCTTCTATGGGCATAATAAGGCAATTGCCAATTTCATGATATGATATGCATGTGTGTTCTTGTGTGCACATATGAATGTATATTTGTGTGAGCAGAATCACACATGTGCATGCATAAAATATATTACATAGAAACAGAAAACTCCTGGGTTGAAGAAGTCACAGCAGCCTCTCAGCTTTGTGGAAGATACCCCAGAAGATCTATGTTGGGCAAGGAACTGGTTCTGAAGTCTGCACATGAGGATTCTTATTTGTACAAGTCATGGGAATTCAGGCTTTCATGAAATGACAGCTTAAACCTCAGAGGAGCACTGCTCTGCCCCAGAGCTCTAACCAAGTCTGTGATGTTTAAAGGTTATAGTGATTAAGGACTGTGATTAATTTAGTCTTAGCAAAATCAATTCCACTCAACCACAAATCTCTAATTTACATACGAGAAGAAGCTAAACATGGTTTGATCAATACAATCTGAAATTCACAATACTATACCACTCAAATCCCAACTTTCCCAACCACAGGGAAAAAAAAAAGAAACAAGGAAAAGTATATTGTGTTGAAATCATAGAAAAATCTACAATAATTTCATTAAGTTATAACAATCTTTTACTTCACCAAATATTATTTTATTCCTCTGATTCTGTTTTGTTACAACTAAGAAAAAGATTTAGTCTTTATTCTAGATTGATGCCTAAGGCAAGAAACTAAGAAACCTCTAAATAGTTGAAGAGTAATATGTTACATTTACTTATGTGCCATACTCAATCTCTATAACACTAAAAATACTTGTCTGGGAAACAGATTATTTTGTTTCTTGCCAGTGTAGAATGCATAATGTGTAGACTGAATTGTTTGACAGAAGCAAATGAAACATGAACTGTTCTCTGTCCTACTTTCTAAAAAATAATCTATGAATTATCTTTATGTGGCACATTCTCCCATTCAACTTTAGCCCACAGAGGCAGCTGACATAAGTTCATCATAACTACCTCCCCACCCCATCCCCAAATCTCTTCCCAAACTAGTACACAACTCTTAAATAAGAAAGAAATGTACTTTCAAGGGCTCAGGTACTACAGAAGAAAATACTAAAAATGCTTTAATTAAGAATAATAATGTCAATCATGTATTAAAAAATGAATCTAGATAATTTCCCTCCAACAAACTCTTATAATGACCTCACTTCTGCTTTCATCCCAACTCAGATCTCCCCTACCATCTAGAAAACATCTTCTACAGCACTAAAACTACTGTATAAAGTTTAAACTTTTCATAAACTCCTTTTAAAGTGAGCTCTACTTTATTATAATATTTGTGCAGTTTTTTTGGTATTCTGAGATTTGCCTAACATACTAATGAAACCTACGTTCTGAGAAAATCCAGTAACTCCTCTCTGAGACCAAGTAGTCTTCCCCAGAAGTAACTGCGAGAAATGTGCACATTAGCCAGAATTCGAAACTTTTATTTTTAAGAATTATAGACATAAATACTGATAACTGTCAGAAAGCAGAAGTATGGCCCTGCAAGACAAAGTATAAGATGAAAAGATATATTTACACAGCAAAAACAAATAGAATCAGAAGAGTCCTTTCCATGAGCCATGACAAGTTAAATGCTTTAACAACTTTTCTTAAAAGGAGATGCAGATAATTCACTTAAAAATGAAACTTCATTTTGTTTGGTATATTATCACACAGTCTGCCATACATTATTTCTTTGCATGTACTGTGAATCACAAAGATAATCTCCTCACAACATGGCTTGTGTCATCTCAAGTAATTTTTTATTATCCTTATAAAAGCTTATGAATAAGTGACTGTCATTTATTAAGGAAGTTATTGTACTATAGTATATATAGTGGTTACCAATAGAAGCTCAAAATTCAGATACACTTGCACTGAAATTGCACTCAGTAACTTAAGTGCTGCAAGATTTTACACTATTACTTAACCTCAACTTTTTGGTTTGTACATCTGTAAAAACATAGGATAACAGTACTCAGTATTTGCTGCACTTTTATGAGGCCTGAGATTGACTAGAATACAAAATACTGTATCTGGTTAATGTTAAATAAAAAATACTGCTTGTTGTTTACTAATCCTCATCAGACAGTGTTCTAGGCGCAGAGAATATAAGGACAAATAACACTTTGCCTCCATCAATTAAGGTACTAGATTAGCTCAGGTTGATTTTAAAAACAAACATAAAAACATGACTTTGGGGATATTGGGCAATGAACAGCAATCATCTAATTTTATTTCTACCGACATGAGACTGTGTTGTTTGATTATAATAAAGCAGCTGACAACTGCTACTACCACAACAGCTGGATATTAGCATTTTCCAAAGATGTAAAAAAATATTATGCTCATACTCTTCCACTTCCAAATGGAAATAGTTTAATGCTATATATACTGTGATTGAAGAGAAAGACATGACATTCACATCATAAGCAGCTTGTCTGAAGCCACTTGTAACTATAAGCCCTGAAAACCGAGCCCATGACAGTTGCAGTGTACCAGGTAAAGTACTCACAAATATTGGGTACCCACACCAAGAAAAGAAATTCAAATTTAAAAAAACAACACAATCTATTATCTTGCCTCCGGGAATGGGTTACTTGAAGAGGTACGCCTGTGTACACGAACACACAAAAGCAGACATGAAACTTTCACTGCATTACCAAAAGTGTTCATGTGGAAATAAGAGCACGAAAAGGAGCTACTCAAAAGTCACAAAAGCAAAAAGAAAAACAGAATACAATATTTACACAAGGGGAAAATGGAGTTAAACATTGACATAGAAATCTTGATTCAATAAATACCCCCTTGTGCACTGAAGAAAATATTGCAGATATGTACTTCAGGTATATCTGTGTAAGCCAGTTTTAACTTTAAATGCATCTTTTCCCATCTACAAAACAATTCAAAAGAAATAAGAGCTAAGATCAATTGCTTCCGTAGAATATAGATCTTTCCTGTTAAATCCTGCTAATTAGTTAAGAAGAATACCTCTTCTTAACCAAAGAATGCGCTTCTTTAAAGTAAAATGTTTGGCTCTCTAAGCTATTTTCACATGAAAAATGAGCGTACACCTCAGATTCAGTCTCCCATGTGCAACAATATCTATATAAAATTTTGTAATATTTTAACTGCATCATATTCATTTTTTAAATTATAGCACATTTCGCATTTGGCTCTTATATCAATATTTGTTTTTAAATAAATATGTTTAAGGCATAAAACATCTGAAACAAGAAATGACTTAAAGAAATAATTGTAGGAGCAAGATTTCAACTATCATAAGGCTGGAAAGCTAAGAAATGAAAATCTCCCTCAGTTCATCAAAGCAATGTTTATCTCTCATTTCCCCTTCTAAGGGTCTGGACTAGATTTCATGAACAAATAATGGTCAATGTGGGGGGTGGTAGCTAAAGATAATCTAAAGTCATGCCAATTTTGCTGCCATAATTGAAATCTATGATTTCTTCACAGGGGTTATCTTCACCTAAACAGTATTTCCATCTTGCAGCTTCCAAGCTCTTGTTTTCCTCTGTTGGCTGTTGTGAGTTTCACAAAATATGAATTTTAGGAGATAAGACATTTTTCCCCAACCCCAAGTAATCCTCAGTGTTTATACACTACATAAATAGATACATACAGAACACATTTAGGAAAGCAAACATGCTTACAGTCACAGAAATAAATTAATAAATCATACTCTTTATATCACAGGTAGGTTCAGCTCCCTGTGACATAAAGATCTATCAATGTCTAGCTGTGTCATGTTCTTTTTGCATTAAACTTTAAAAAGAACTGAAGTTTTCCATTAAAAAATGTTCTCAATGAACTGTATTAACTCCTATGAAAAGTAACCATATGGAAATTTGCCATATAAAATATTCTAATTTGTCCATACCACCAAAAAACCAACATGCACACATACACATACTCTCCTGTATAAGTACTTATCTCTCTGTAAGACAAACTCTAGAAAACCCTCTTTTATCTTTTATATTAAGACCAGAAAACCAACATTACATAATGATCACATCACAAGGCTTTACTTTATCTGTAGGGGTTGTACAAGATGTTTCAAGCTTTCAACTTGAAATGTCTGGTGTGCTTTCAAATAAGAGAGAGAAAGGTTGCATAGTTATTTTGAAACTGAAAACCCAAAGGATGTCCAGGTGATTGCATGATAGATACAATCTGGAATATGTAAAAAAATTACTTTAAAATATGAAAAGATGATAGAATGCCAAAAAGGTTTCTGTTCAGGCCACCAACAGGAGAGACTCATGTCATCCATTTTTCATCTATACATACTCCAGGCAGCTGAGGCTTCAATGGGGCTCTGAACCCTTCAGATAATTTTTAATATAACTTCATTTTATAATTGGTTATGCCAGCTTTTCTGGACTAATTTTATATTCACTATTTTTCTCATCTATGTCAGGGGAGAACAGTTTTAAAACTACAGAAAGTGATTCATACACCTTTTTTCCTTCGTGTAAAGAAAGACCCTGATGAACTAAATTAGAAAAAAAGAAGCAAAACAAGGGTAGAAATGAGGAAATTGAAAAGAGGTGAAGATATAAGAGAAATGCAAAGAGAGACATGCCTGCTGCCAGCTACCTCAAGCCTGTCAGAGATAAATGTTAACCCACAACTAAGCATCTCAAACTCTTCATAAGCCAAAAGGACGGAGTGACTGTTTCTATGCTCAGAGGTTCTCCAAATGCTTTACTCAGTCACTGTGAAAAATCAGGCCCTCAAGAGGCATCTTGCCCTTTTACCTATGTTCAAATCAAAACATAAGCAGTCCTTCCTCCTAGTTTAAAGGCATGCCTTTAGTTAAGAGTTCCTTGAAATTGGGCAGTCATCTAAAGCTAAAGATCAAATCAAGCATATGTGGAAAATTATTCAAGAAGGTGATGCACTTCTCTCCATTGGCTTAACAACAATGAAAATTTCTCCTCAACATTAAGCTCCCTACACCCATACAAACTTGTCCTCCAAATTTCCAATTCTTTTTTGTGAGTACTGTAGAATAGACAGAATATTTTTGGTAATGCTGCAGACTATCCAACGTGGATATACCGTGAGATATTTAGATTAAATAGCCAAGGGATTTGTATGATGCATAACATCATCCACCTTGACACAAGACTCCAGGTAGTGCTGAAATACCAACTGTAGACTCAATGGCTGCTAGTAAGGAAGAACTATTTCTTGTCTACACTATTTGTCTACTAGAGTTAGCAGAAGTTCAGCTCATCCCAGTCATTCAGACACCCAAGCTGAAAGTATGCCACATTAGATATCATTAATCTTCATATGCAGGAAGACACCATATGTAATATATGCTCAAAAGACACTTTCACATTTAATTTTCAAAAGCAAGCACACAGCTACCCAAAATTACAATGAACAAAAAAGACCACATGAAGAGAGAGAAACAGAGGGCCACATAAAATAGAGAAAATCAAAAAGAGGGAAAAAAAGAGAAAGGGAGAGAAAGAATGAAACAGAAGGAAGAAGAAATTTTACAATAGTTTTAAAATTACCATATGTACAACCACATTGGCTTCACTACACAATGAAGGTCTAAAGTATTTCTACAAGTTGAGATAAAAATTACTTTTCTCCTTAATATTATGCAAAAAGATCACAATTAGTTGGAGGAAAAAATACAAGACTGTCTCAAACATCAACTAATAAAATGGGGGAAACAAAAATAATTTCTCCTTTTACTTAAAAATATCCCAATGACATACTAGAGCCATAGTTTAATGAAAGCTTCCTGCAAAATACAGCACTACTAATTAGTATCACGTAGGACTAAACAGGTATCTGTCAGTTCCCAGGGATCAGAAATTTGAAGTCTTAAGACTACATAATATGTTCCAGTATTAAAAACGTTTTGATATATGCCACTCTGAGAATATATCTGAGATAAATTCATTACCTGCAGACAAGGTAGACATGCAAGTCCCTATAATTTGTAAGGACTAGAACTTACCATATCAAAGTACAGCTGGCCTTTTATGGTGGAATACTTTGCATAGGAACATTAAGCCCAACCTTAATAAAAAAATATTAGGAAAAAACACTGCTTCTGTCCTGAAAATGTGTGAACATTTTGTTATTTATGCCTAAACTATACAGTAGAACAATTCACAAAGTACTGATGCCAAATAAGATGTCACAATAAGCAAGATACAGTAGCATTTGTTGGAAGTAAGGCAGGTTACAAGAAATAAAGATGCTTCAATGTAGAAAACAGAAAAACAAAATTATAACTTTAGAATTTCATTTTTAAAAACCCTGCAGCTTTAAGAAACAAACCTGCTCAACAAAAACTGCTAAGGTCCTTATAGGCATTATATTTATCACTTGTATATAGACCTTTTCACCTGTGAATAAACCATGCTCTTTCTCCTATACAGTAAGCCTTTCCATTATGGATGAATTCATCGCCCTGAGCTATAAAAAGGCCATAGTTTATCATCTCAAATTGAAACACTTCTGACAAATTAAAAATTTCCACACATTTCCACTTCCAAATCCCCATATATATACCAATCCCAGGCATATAATGCCCCTCTCTGTCTCTTTAGGATTTGCACTCTGAGTGTGTACCTTAAAATATTAATAAAGTCTTTATGTCTCTTCCTGACATGTGCTGAAAATTCTTTTCCTGTGAATATATCTGTGATCCTACAACCTTCCCTATGGGTAGTAGGAACCAACATTGCCCTCTCTGATTTTGGAAAGCTCCATGGAGCCTGTCAAAGGATAGAGGATATGATTGTATGATACATAAATAATAAGTTATTGTAAACATGGCTCTCTCAAAAACCAAGGGACAAGTCTAATACCAATTTGTCCTAAGTGAGTGTTCAAAGTCATCATTTTCAAGTCCTATAAGTTTCCAAAAGTATCTTTTTATAAAATTTAATTTTATTTCTTTATTCATTTTAATGAGAAAAAAGGAAAAAAAAAGCAATGAAATACTTTCAAAACAGGTTAGCAGGATAGTTATAATAATTAATACATTGCATATTGCTGTATTCATGGTAGTTATTCAGAGGACAAGATGCAGACATGATAACTTTGTCTAAACAATATTAGTACAAACTTTTCTTCTCAACAAAGACAAGGTAGATGTATATTAATCCTATCTTGTGTATACATACATATATATTTTATACAACAAAATGGTCCTTTATTATTTATGCTTTTGCAAAGTTAGTAACTCATGACACTAGGTTGCCTAGCAACTAATAGCTTGTGAAAGTATCTTAATCTGTCTTATTTTGCTTATGTATAAAGTGGAAGATAATGCTGTCTTAGACCAAGCTGTTTCATTGGCTTATTTAAAGGATAAAATTAAAGAAATATATCTCAACACATTTCAGCTGAAAAAGACTAAAACTAAGGGTCATCAGTTTTATCATGGAAGATTTTGATAAAACACAACTGACATCAGGCATGCCTAAGTTTTCATCTACAGAATATCTTATTCACTGATAACTGTATACTAAGCACAGAGAAGGAAATATTAAGAAATTGGCTCCTCATTTAAATAAATCAAACTGACATTTTAGGAGTCGAGTATGGTAGTTATTAAAGCTTTCTAGTGAGTAGAAAAATAAAGCTAACTGTTATTCTAATTTCCAGCTTCCCAGATAATATATTAACCAGTGTTTTTTTGATACTAATATTAAACAAATATTACTCTTCCCCCTCAGATTTCACTGAAACTTGCAAAAATTAGCATTTCTTCTTTCTTTTCTCCAGTGAAGCCCTCAGGCAGAAGATTAAAAACCACATCAATATGGGTCATGTACCAGGTACACCACATGCAACAATTTTGATATTCTGTATAATATAAAAACACAAATGCAGAAAATATGGCATTTAAAATTTTCTTTATAGAGATTTCACAAAATCAAGGTACTGCAAACATTTTATTGGTTCAGTTTGTGGAATCAATGGTAAAATTTCACCTTTCAATATTTTCAAAAGAGCAAAATTTCAACTGCTTGAATCAAGGTTTTTTTTCCCATAAATTATGGTAATATAACTTAAGCCTGGAGATATGGTGAAGACACAAAACAATGATGATGTCATACTGACATTTGGATGTGGATTTTTGGATGCTAACATACTCATATTTTCAAAAAAAATGAAAGTCCTTTATACATTTTCTAAACATACAGTCATTAAATTAGAAATAAGAGAGAGATCACTGGCACACAAAAGATAGTTTAACAAAATGCTAATAGTGTGGTACACCGGGGCATGAATGCTTTTATTTACAAATATTATGGTTCACAGACAAAATAATTTAGCAAAATAAACTGTTTTTGCTTGCAAACTCAGCATTGGGTGACAAACATGACCATAACCTTCATTCCCACACAACACAAATATGGCCATCTCTTCAAACTTGTACAACAAATGAAGTTCTTGAACCAAGGTATCACTGCATATAAAATATCTAATAGTTCGCTATAGAATACTGTGCCATGCCATGTTTCAGAAACAGATTAGAAAAATTATTTTTATCAGTAAATCCATTCTCACTTCATACCATACACTGAAATGAATCCCATATATGAAATAGGTAATGTAAATATTTTGTTCAAAAAAAGGAAACACATAACGAAAGAAAGAAAGTTTTGAACAAATAAGACCAAAGGTTACTTATCCTTTTTTTTTCAGAGCCAGGGATTGACCTCAATTCCTTGCACTTGCCAGGGAAGCACTTATTCCACCAAGCCATCTCCCCAGCCCCTTATACTTATCCTTCAGAAATTGCTACATAAAAAAACTTGACCATGCAATGGAAGTAGGCCTGGGCATAAACAACTTACAGATAGAATAAAAATGAGCAATAAAACAAGGAAAATGTCCAATATTTCTAATCACCAAAAATCAAATACGAAAAGTGAATAGTCATTTACCGTGACAGTTGTAAAGGTGAGACATATATGATATCCAATGACAGCAAGAGTATGATATTTCACTTATGAGCATGACCTCTAGTTACATCCATTTACCTATTCATCTTTCTTTATAGCTAAGTAGCTTTAAAGCTAAGTAGCTTTCACTTTATACCATGAAAATACCATAACTTCTTTATCCACTCTTCAGTTTATGGGCATTTGGGTTATTTTCAATATTTAGTTATTACAAATTGTGCTGCTATAAACATGGGTACACATATATTGCTGTGGTATGATGTTGCTCATTCTTCTGGAAAAATTTCCAGAAGGGGAATAGTTGGGTTTAATAGAACCTCTATAGTTTTTTGAGGCATCTCCTCACTGATTTGCACAGTGGTTGTACACCACTCTACACTTTCTCCAACAATGTAGAAGGGTTCCTTTTTCCTCACAGTACCACAGCATTTGTTATTGGTTAATTTTTTTGATGATAGCCATTCTTTCTGGGGTAATATGGCACCTAATCTTTAATTTATATTACTTGACTGACCAATAACATTGAATGTTTTCTCATGTATTTATTTTTATTTCTTCATCTAAGAAGTGCATAATTATCTAAGATGCCCATTTCTGGATCAGGTCTTCAAATTTTGAGGCCTTAATTGATTAAGTCTTTCTATGTTTTTGACAGAAGTCCTTTGCCTGAAGGACAGCTGGCTAAAATTTTTCCCAATTTGTTGGTTTTATTTTCACTGTGTTGGTGATTTCATTTGATGCACAAAAGCTTTTTCATAAGATGATATCCTAATTGTGTATTCTTTGAATTGTTTTCCACGCACTTTGATTTTTGTTTATGAACTTTCTATGTGCTCCTTTATCCTCTACATTTCTACCTACTTTCTCTTCCAAAAGACTCAATGTTTCTTTTTCTTTTTGTTTGGCAGTACCACGGATTGAACTCAGGACCCTGTGCTTGCCAGGCAAGTGCTCATTCTACTGAGCCATCTCCCCAGCCCTAGTTTCTATTTTAATATTTAGATCTTTGATGCATTTTGACTTTAGTGCATTGTGATAGATATGGGTCTAGTTTTAGTCTTCAGGATTTAGAAAGTCAGTTTTTTCAGCACCCCTTATTAAAGAGGCTATTTTTGCTCCAGAGAACATGGTTAGCCCTTTTGTCAAAGATAAGGTATGTGAATGTGTTCATCATTAAACATTGTATTGTACACGTAGTGTAAGAAACTGAAAGAGTTAGTAAGATTCAAAAGGTACAAAAATATTGTGAAAGGAAAGGAAACCACTCCAAAGAAAAAAACAAATGGGATGGGGGGAAAGGAGACAAGAAGGAAGGAAATTAATATGCACATGCACACAAGCGCACACACATACACAAGATAGCTAAGATAACTGTACTACTAATTTCTGATACTTCAGTGAAATAAACAGTTACTTATTTTACTGTTTGATCAATATTGCATGGCTGTATCTGGTAATCTGAGTAACTACATTGAAAATAACAAAAAGGAACTATAATAACTATTGTTAATTTCCTATCATCTTGGTTTGAAATCCAGTTTTATTTTCACTGTTTTTTATTCTCATGAACTGTAACAAGGATAAACTGACAGGAAACTTAGTACATATCATGAGTGTTAAAAAGAGGGGCACAAGGGGCTGTGAGTATAGCTCAGCAGACTAAGCACTTGTTTTGGTAAGCGCAGGGGCCAGGGTTCAATCCCTGGCTCTGCATGCTACGCTAGCCCCACCTTCAGGTGTGCTGATCCGGTGATGGAGTCCAGGTGTGGTGGCATGCACCTGTAATTGCAGCACTAGGGAGGCAGAAATCAAGAGGATTTCCTGCACCAAAAGAAAAAAAGAGGGGCATAGAGACAGAGTGTCTGTGTTAAAATCCCTCTTTCCCACTCATTTACTGTAACCTTGTTCACAATCATGTAATGTTTCTTAGCCTCACTTTCTTCACATTTACAAGACAGATAAATGATACATATTTTGTAAGAATGACATGAAAACTAGAATGCATGCTTCATGTGAAGCACATGAAACAGTGACTGTCACATAATAAAATGTTCAATATAACCAGTTAGTATTATCATCATTACTACTGTCACTAAATCTATACTAGAAAATAGCCAAAGAATTAATATAAGCTTGTAAGTAGCAAAGAGAAAATCAAGCACACATAGCTAAAGAAAAAAGGAAATATATGAAAGAATGGTTATTACAGAACTGCACACAATGCTGTTTTCTCTGAAAAGGTTTTATACAGTTTTCACCAAGAATGTTACTTTTATACTAAGGAAAGCAACTATCATTTGGAGAAAAAAAAAAACAAACTCTTTCAGTAAAACCATATATTTAAATCCAATGTTTTACCTCTGTATAGGGTATTTCCAGGATTAACCTCTTACTGTCCAATAGAAATTTTGAAGCAATAAGTATAAAAAGAGCAGCTAATTATAAAGTTTTCTCTATTTAAAAAAATGGTATCTAAAGTATATCAAACCTACTGCATTGAAACCATCAAGGAAATTTTGCCAGACATGGTGACACACATCCATAACCCTAGAATTATTAGATACTGAGGCTCAAAAATCAGAAGGTTGAACACACCTTGGGCAACTTAGTAATATCCTGTGTCAGATAAATAAAAGGTTTGGGAATATACCTCAGAGAGAAAGTCTTGCATTCAATGAAGTACAAGTACTACACATAAAAAGGGATGTATGTGTGAAAATATCTATTTTGGGTTCATAGAACAGAGACTTTCTTGTGGAAGCAAATATTATACCACTTCTCTTATAACTTTAACTTTAGAAATGAAATGGATGCACTGCTAGAGATGGGGCTTGTATCAGCCATTTACCATAAGATGCCACAATTAACTTTCCCATGGATTCCCTCCATACAACTTGTCAATGCTATTAGCTGGACAGAATCGGTAGCAGGGATGTGTGATTATTTTATAAAGGTACTACATAGCAAACTTTAGAAGTAGAATGGAGGGATGGGTGCGTGGGATTATCATAGCTCTGGAACCATCTGTCTACAAGAGGGAGGGCACAATGACAACAGCTGGTGCAAAAAAGCAGCAAGATGTTGGTACTGAAAGTGACAAGATGGAGAATGACAGGAAACAGCTTTTCACTCCTTCAACAGCAAAAGAAGCATGCAAGCCATGTTCCAGTGTTTGAAAACCTCCAGATGCTCTCATCTCACATTTCCATAGCTTTTGTTCAGACAACATCTGAAATCTTACCCCTCTTTTCAAGCACACTCTTTGGTGGAATATACAGTTATCAAATGTAAGCTTTTCTCCCTCCTCCTTTCTCTTAGAGGCAATGTGCAGTGAATTTTAAATGTCACCATGGGAGGAAAAATAATGTAGGAATAACATCATTTGGGCCTCTGAGAAACTCTTTCCAATTGTCCCTTTCATGAAAAATGTACTATGTGCTCTGCTGTCTGTCATCTGAAAGTTAAACATTAGGTTTTCAGTAAAACTAAGGAGTTCAGGAATCAAAATTCTATCATGAGCAGTATTCAGGGGATAGTACACCCTATACACCAAGTGACAACCAGGATTTTTTGTTTGTTTGTTTTTAATATATTTAGTATAGGGTCTACCGGGTCTCACTATAGAGATCGGACTTGTAGTGATCCTCCTGTTTTCAGCCTCCCAAGTGCTGGGATTACAGGTCTGCACCACCCTGCCCAGTCTCAGTTCCCATCTCAGTGGAGAATGACAGGAAACAGCTTTTCCTGGGAGATGGGACTGGCATGGCATGCTGAGACTTCAACCATAGTTCTGGTGTTTGACTAAGCAGGTGCTTTAATCTGCTGAGCTATTTGGACAGCCCTGACAACCAGGAAATGGTGAACCTGGTTCTTCCCTCACTTCACTAAACAAAGGTGCACAGCTACACTTGCTTCCACTTTAAATGTGACTTGTACTCAGTCGTGAACAAAAGGTGGTAACTATTAAAGAGAATGGTAATCTAGGTCTAAGGCATAATAAAAATGAGTGGCTACAGATTAAAGATCATAATTATGTTACCCACTTTCTTGTTACTGGAACACCCACAACTTAAGGAGGAAAAATTTAATTTTGACCCACAATTGTTAAAAGAATCAGTTCAGAGCTGACTGGCTCCATGGTCCTAGTGAGTGGGTTTGATAGAGAAAACCTGCTAATATCATCAAGGCCAGGAAGCCCTGGAAAGAAAGGAAAAGAATGCATACTTCCAGGTCACACCTCAAAATAAGCCCCACCTCTTATAGGTACATTCAGCTACTGAATCGAGGTGGAGAAACTGAGTAAGAATGGAGTGAGAAATGTATAATAAATGAAAAATAATGTGCCAATTTATAGGCTTAGCTTCCCTACTACATTTCAGAAAATGCTTTTCTGTAGGGCCTCATATTCTCTGTATAAACCAACAGCACTGATGGATTGTTTACTAAGGTCTATTTTTTTTTCTTAAGACCTAGGCCATATATATATATTTCTTCATTAATATTTATTACACCCTACTACATGCCAAGCAGTGGATCAAACACTGGAGAAATAAAGAACCACCTTAAGGAAATTAAAAATTTATGGGAGGACTATTAGGGGAAAAAAAGTTTAGTTGATTAAATTAAAATCAAACATTTTATAAAACACCTAACATTAAATTCCAGTTGTCAAAGACAAAAGCAATTACTTAAAATTATGATTTCCAAGTATCAGAAAAAAAATAAACCCAGAAGGAATCTACGTTTGAAAATGCATTTTAAAAATTCTTTTTCTGCAACTGGAGTCAGTGAACTTAAAATTTTATTTTGTAGGACGGTGGGCTAGGTTGCTTATCTTAGCTTCAAAATCCCCCTCAGGTCCTGTCCAGGGAGGTCTAAACTATATGCCAAAACTGTCTCTTTAAATGATACCTGTGAAGGAACCTCTTTGCCTGAAAGTGTCTTTATATATGTACCCTACAATAGAAGAACAAATGTGGAGTTCTGAAAATTTTTCTAGTTAGTTTTTAGCAAAAGGGAAACATGTTTTTGTTAAAGTCCTAAGTGGCATAGGAAATATTACAATGTACTAAGTAAAAAGTATATACAGAAACAAATTTTTAAATCCACAATATATAAAAAGCAATTTTCACCCCTACTTCCTCAAAGGTGCTAATCTTTTTCCCTTTTGCTTAATTACCTAGATTTCCACCAATATTTTTACCATAAGTTTCCATGAATGATTTTAATTACACAGTTTCCCTCCAATGATTCTTTTTCTTGCAATTATCTTTTTAAAAAAATAGTACACATATTTAAAACTAGTAGCTGAAAAATTCCTCTGTGAGTAGTTTTACCCATTCCTTACAGAAGCAGCTTTTAAATCACAGAATTTTAACAGAAATAGCATTTGGATCTTCAGAATTTAAAGATTAACTGTCATGTAGAAATAAGGTGAAATATGAAGAATGTCACTGTTAATCTACCCAAGATTGGGTAACTCTTACCCTCAAATTTTACACTCTCTTGTTCCAGTACACAGAGTCACAAGCATGAAAATGACTTTTTATGAAGATATTAGACTTTATGATGTCACCAACATACTGCTGGCATACCCAATGTATCAGTTAAAAATAATAATTCTCTTCACTGTCAACTGCCCATTTTCACAAATGAACTGTCAAATATGCTCACATTTAGTCCTAATAAATCTTATTTTGGTCACTTTCAAGATAGTTAGAACATTTATGTGGTGTTTTTTCCATCCACCAATATTATGGCCAAGACTGTTTTTGTATCAGTTAAAATTACTCCAGTCAAAGACTAGAAAAGGTAAGTGAAACAAAGCCAAGCAGAAGGAAGCATTTATAGAATTATGCTACAAAATTACATCCAGAATATAACAGCTTTTTATCCATTGGCCATAGAACTAGTTATAAAATTAATTAACCAGAAACCTTAGTATTCATAATTCTAATATTTCTTCACTTCTTCATAAGGAGATAAAGGGAGATATAATGAAAATTCTTTAAGTCTAAATAATTATGTTTGCAATATGCCTCTGAACTGTTATCTCAGAAGTCTAAGGAGTAACTGATAAATTCCTGTGTCCTTTCTTACAAAATTCACTTTCTTCAGTGTTTACTCATATCCCTTGCTCCGAAATACTACACTAGTTTCAAAGGCTACAAAATTTACTTAAAATATTTTATTTTATCCAAAATACATTTGCCTCAGAGATTATAATGACGTGAATGTATTTTCATCAGAAGTCTCATATCTTTTCTTTGCAGTTAGCCAGTGTTTCTTCACAATATATTCTTCTACCTAGAACTTCCATTTCATCTGTCAAATCTATTTTCCCCTGTTTAGTAAGTAGATTAGAGTCATACCTTGCTATTTCACACCTTTGAAACTCATCAAATCTGATGCTTGGTACAGTTTCCTTTCTAGCAAGAAAACAATTTGCTTATTTCCCATCATCGCAGATATCCCTGAGTCTCTTGGAACCAGTTGATGAGTACCGAGGTCCCACTGCATTTTCTTTTACAGAGCAGGTGACAAGCAACTTTAGAATTAGTAAATCCTGCATTTTGTAGTCCCCAGTAATAGGCTACTTAACACTCACAATAATCAATGTTCCTTATCTTCCTTGATAGTCTTTACCAGAGGAAAACTTACAAGAGTCCCTGCTTTTTCTTTCCCTTAGATTTTTGGAGCTGGTTAGTACCAGCCATTCCTCAGCCACCAGTCAATAACCCTTCCAGGATTTGAAGCCCAACTTAATTCAACCATTCTATTGTGAGCCAGAACCATGTTAATGCAATGCAGAAGGCTTGGGCAAATGCCAAGCTTCTGTCTAGTCTTCAGGAAACAGCACCTTGACTAATAGGGGCACAGTCAAGCACTATCAGGTTTTTTTGTTTGTTTGTTTGTTTGTTTGTTTGTTTGTTTTTAAAGAGACAGGCAAAAGAACAACTCCTTGAAATCAGAAAATGAGAGATAGTGGGCAAGAAGTGGAGCCATCTGCTAATCTGGATAGAAATGAAGTTGAACAGAAAAAGTTGGGAGAGGGGGCAGATGGGACTCTTTAATGATCTGGTCTTACTATTCTGTTCCCTTCTTGAGTATGGTACTATCAATGAATGGTAGAAACACCTCTCTTTCTACTCAAGAAAAGAGGCATAATACAGAAAATAGTAAACATAATACAGAGTGGCATAATTTCTCCCCCATATATATTCACTTCAAATAATTCCATACTCATAGAAAAGGCAAAACACTGTACCCTGAATTGAGATCATGAAGGTATTTTCTAACCTTCACTAGTATTAATGTTCCACAGCAGTTTTTGCAGTTGTGTGACTAAATTTCATTTGTACAACTACATGCAAATATTTTAGTAGTAATTCATCTTAGCTCTTTACAAGAATACAGTACAATTCAAGGGGCCTTATGACATAATAACCATTAAATATTATTTATATCAAGCCTTTGCAAATCAAATTCCAGTCATTACATTCTACTTATAGTTCACTGATTTCTACAGTAATAGGTTGAATCATACTTCTTTGTACAGACCTGTCATATAAAGCTATTGTGTGGGCTTGCATGCATGCGGGCATGTCTATGTTTTAAACAGGATTTCACTATGGAGTTCAGACACACTGGCTCTGAACTCACTATGTTGCCCAGGCTAGTCTTGAACTCACAGCCATCCTCTTGCCTTAGCTTTCAGGTGCTGGAATCACAGGCTTTTGCAACCATGTGTAGTTCATAAAGCCAATCTTGAAGATACAAAAATATTCCAATGTGCTTCACATGGTAACATCAGTTTGAACATGGCAGGTATTTTTATTTACTGTATTTGCATGCTGGTTTATTTAGCAGGTCTAAATTGAGTTAGGGAATTCATATTTTATATGAATTATAAGACAAATAATTTGCAGGGAATAGTATTTTTGGAATATCCCTATGTCTAGCCATACCTTAACAGAGTAGAAAGTGTATTTCAAGTATTAGAATCCAAAGCTAAGTGTTTTATAACTTTTTTATTTAATCATTTTAATTAATTAATTAATTAGTTTATTTATTTATGTGGTACAAGATCTTGCTACATAGTTTGGATTCACAGTGACCCTCCTGGCTTAGCCTCCTCAGGACCAGGAATGTAGGTATATGACTCCACACCCGGTTTCAGTGCCTGGCATGGCATGTGGTACCACAGATCAAACCTGGGTCTTTGTGCTTGCAAGGACCTCTGAACCATCTCCCTAGCCCAGGTTGTACAAGTTTCTATATGGCAGATATTTATTCTGAATAAATCTGAGATCACTCTGGAGAGGGAGGGAAGAGAGAAAAGGGAAAGAAGAAAAGAAATAGAGAAAAAACTAATCATTTACACATTGGTACAAGGTAGTGGGTAGAAGTATTTTCAGATTCCTTGATAAAAAAACAACCCTAAAACCACTCTGAACACTTTTATTCTCAGTCTCAAAATGAGGATAGGAACTAATATTTATTGGTTCTGTCCATATGCTGGGGCTTCCACAGTCACAGTCTCAATCCCAGCTCTGTAAAGGGAGTCTAAAAAGGACATGATCTTCAGAACAAAATCAGGCTTTTCTTCCAGACTCCAAAGGGGTTGGGCACTTAGCCCTGTCTGCCAGCAACATGGACAGAGTAAGTAAGCAGGGACTCAAAGCTCCTCGCAGTGCTCCTCACAATGATGGCAGGCTGCAGGCAGTAACTTCACGAGGGGACTCCAGAGTTCCTATTGACAGTGCTTTTGATGACACAGCACCTCCAACTACCTCTGTTTGATAGATAAAATAGCAAGGCCCTTGCAAGGGTCATACTATCACTGATAGAACACAGAAGCTCCTGAGGAGGAAGTTCTAGGAATGAATTGTTAAAATGTCCAGTCATTCCTCACAGGAAAGAAGATTAAAAACTGAAATGAGTATTATAGTATTTTCCTTCCAACAACAGTAGAGTGGGATGCCAAGTCACACTACTGGATTCATCTTAATGAAAGAGAAACTTCGATACAGGTTAAAAGACTTAGATTATATGTAGACAGAAAAGTTCAGAAGAGCAATACAACTTTCTAAAGTACTACTGGTTTGAATGCAACTGTCAAACTTGCAGACAGATTTCAGGGTCCCAAACATCATCATACAGACCAGCTGACTAGCAACTGGATTTCTAGGGTGGGGAAGAAACAAAATATGGGAAACAGAAAGAACTATAATGTTCTTTCCACAAACAAAGTGATGAACTGACAGATAACCTGTTAACTGAACTGTTAAGACTTGGTAATGTTATCAAAATACAATCATTGCAATATTAAATCCCACTGAACTGCTGCTCTATGTTTCCACATAGTATTTCAGAGAAGCCCCACAGTAGTAGCTGTGAGGGCTTTTTTCCCCTGGAGTACCTTGGCACCACTGGCACAAAAAGTGAAGAAGAATTTGTGAGAAAATTCGTAAGTATCCCACAAAGCAGAGGACAAACAGAAACAGACGGAGAAATAACTTCTAAACTGTCCCCTGTAATGGTATAAGTAGGTATTTAATTTCTATTTTTGACACTTCTTGCATTCAAAGTCTTTCAGTTGAATTAAGCATTCAGGAATTAAGTCAGCATTAGCAGGTTTAATTACTGTGTAAATGAAAGAAATTATTATCTTCATGATATTTCATTCAGAACCAATGTTATCTGCTTTATCTGAAGTTTGGGCTTAGGGCAGTAAAACTTAGTTGGGTAGAGAGGGACAAGAACAAGGATTTATAATTACAGCCACATTACATTGCCAAATATTAGTGAGTCTAAACAAAAAGGACTTGTTCCCTCTTTTGAGAAAAGCCATGAAATCCATCATGGGTAGCTCAAAAGCCTTTCCTTCTCTGACATGAGGCCAGACTCTGATAGGTATACAAGTATTAGAAATTCAGTAACAATGACTTTTAAGGAAATAAGGCCTGGTACAGCCCTCTGTAGACTAAGAAACTCCTGAACTCTTGAGGAATAATTCTAACAGGTCCTACAAAGTAACAGAAGACCTACTACATCATGAGAATTAAAGGATCAGCAAGTACCATCAGAAATAGCAAACAACGGGTCTTTTCTAATGAAATTGCAAAGTTTAAAAATCCCAAAGAAGAAAAAAGAAAATGCAAACATATACAGAAATCCTACACATTATGTTGCATTTATTATTTTCCAGTCTGTCAGTCTCTCTGATGGAAGGTAAGGTGCTTGGGAAGCAAGAAAATGATAGGGAAATAAATGTCCACAAATCAACCAATTATTAACTGAAAGATAACCTGTTCCCTGAATTGTTAAGACTCAGTGATATTTTGGCTGGCGAGATAACTTAGTGGACTAAGAGCCTGTTTAGGCAAATGCAGAGACCCAAATACCACACTGTTTCTGCCCCCAGGTGCACTGAGCTAGCCACCAAGACTGGGCATGGTGGTCCATGCCTGGAATCCCAACACTGAGGAGGCTGAAAGCAGGAGGATCACTATGAGTCTGAGGTATATAGTGAAACCCTGTACCAAATAAGAAAAAAGACTCAGTAATATATCTAACTACAGTCATTGATATGCAATACTAATGAATTACAGCTCTGTGTTTTCCACATACTTTCAACAAAGTAAAATGCTTAATGACACATCTTATTCCTACTCTCACATTACTGCAAACGACACGAGAACACATACACACATACAAATATTTTTGGAATTAGTTAATCTTAAACTGTTTCTAAACTCTCAACCACTAGTATTTATTAATACAAATGTAATAGTAGTTAGAAACTGGCAGGAACAACTTCACGTTTTTTTAAAACCTGACACCACACAATTAGGGGGTAAATTATTACTGAGATATTCAGAAAGATTTAAGAACCAAGTATACTGTAATATAAAGAAAATGAAACTGTGATAGTTCAAGCTGAAGGCTTAGTTATATATCAAGAAAATCAATTCGACACTCTGAGCTAATAGAAAAAAATCAACACGTGTACATACCTTAAACTTTCCCTCAGAATATTCTCCTATGTAGACTTACAACTCATCATTCTAATGTTCTTAATTTCACATGGAAAGTATCTATTTTTTAAGAATTAAAAAAGTCAGGAACTTTCTACATTACAATGTATAAATCTGAAGTAAAAAATAAATCATTATGCAATATCCCTGGAAACCATTATTAACACTGTAGTTATTATTCAAACAAATTCTGTTGACAGAATTAAGAGGTTTTTTTTTTTTTTTTTTTTTTACTCAGTCACTAATGTTTTAGTCTAGGACCCCGCAATAATTCAAATCATGTTAAGCAAAGAAATCTCACAGAAAGATCTATTAATAAATATTTCACAATTATTCCATGTGTCCCTGAAGCTCCGCAGGGCATAAATACAACAACCATAATACAGGTTTTCCTCGGGCCTAGTTAAACTAGCTTTACTATTTTTCCCCCACATGCTACACGTTCTTTAAAGGTCTTGCCTTTCTCAAAACTGTTAAGTTTTGTTTGACATTTTACTCTGCCAGGAGGAACTTCCACCACTTTATTCTGCATTAGACATTCAGAAAGACCATTTTTCTTTTTTTCCCTCTAGGATAAAAAAAAAAAAAAGATAAATAAGGACATAGAGACAGACAAGACAGACAGACAGACAGAGACAAACAGACAGGTGCAAAAGCAGTAAAATGTTTTTAAATATCACCCAATACTGGTTTTGCCTCCTCACTATCTTTTGTTCATTCTTTATTTAACAGTAGCTTATGTCTCCTTTGAAAAATTAACACTACCTATCTTGAGGTCCCAGCAGTTTGGGAAGTGCTAACTGGGTCATGAGAGTCACCTTACCAAAGGATGTAGTTGTTTTTTTAAAATAATTTTATTGTGAAATTAATAGCAATGAGATAGTTACAATGACAAAGTAGCTGTGTATTTATCCTAACCATTTTGTATACAAATATATAGAGATACAAAATGGTCCTTCGTTTGTATTCCCTTTTTCTGTTTAGTTTTGTCAGAGAAGCATATTCCATTGTGATTTAAATATTGTAGGTGTGTGAATTCAACAAACCATTCTAATATAGTCTAGTAGTCCATAATAGTAGTGGGTTTTCTGTAAGAGAAACAATGTCAGAAGTTGTTGACTTGAGTCTTTTATAGCTCAGCATATTACTATGGCTTTACTTTTTATACCTCATTTTTATACTTTTCTGCTAGATGGTTAAGACAAAGATAAAGCAAGACACATATAATAAGAAATATAGCTTTTGTATCTGATAAGGTCAGTCAAATCCCCTCAGGATTCGTCCTGAAATCCTGTACTGCAGTTTGTAGATCCTTTGTCAGTGTCAGCCATGTGGATGAGTCATGGCCATTGCTTGACCGATTTATTCTCTGTGAAAGCCTGAGAGAATGTTTTCTCTCCATGTGACTCTCCTTACCCACACTCTACATCATCGATCACTTTCTTCTCTGGCCCCATAATCTCCTTGATCAGAAAAGCTGGGACACAACTGACTTACATGTTGTTACAGTACAGGTTCTCCTATGTCCTGAGTCTTCACTGACCTTGAAAGGCTAAAGCCAAAATGTTGGCAGTCCTTGCAGCCTTCCTTTTTCTCTAATTTTTGGTCTTGTAGACTTAGGTTGCTAACCCTCCAGAAGAGAAGCTTATTATTATTACCCTACAACATAGACAGTTAAACTTAACCTCCTATCTCTCTGAATATCAAACATCTTAGACATAACATGAAGCAGGTATTTTCCATCAAGTTTTTTAAAACTTAGTTAAACTTTAAGCCCTTACCAAACATGAAGAAAAAGAATTCAAAAAATAAAAAAAAATTAAAATAGGAATAGTTACATATTTTTATACAGAAATTTAGCAATATAACCATATACAGCATTGTACCTGGACAATCCTGTGACACTTTTTCTTGTCTCTTTTTTTCATGTATTACCCCCTTTTTTTAACAAACATTTATTTGACAGATAGTATGGCAGTAATTGGTATGTCATGACAAGTAGTACGTATTTAGAAGACCAAAATGACATGCATTCCAAGCATGGCCCTACTATTGCACACTGCTATCTTCAATGCAGTTGCTTAGTTCACAGGTAGCAGCATATGTAGTTAGTCAGGATGAGAATCAAAGGATGTAGTTTTGACAAGAACCCATTAATTAGTTTTGTTTTAATGTATTTAGTGCCGGATCTACAGGTTCTCACTACACAAATTGGACTCATAGTAATCCTTCTGTTTTTCAGACTCCGAAGCACTTGGTTTCCAGGCCAGTGCCACCATTCCCAGTTTCAATGGCTGTTTCAGTGCTTCCTGGGGGTGGGACTGGCATGGCATGCTGGGGAAAGAACTGGGTCCCTGTGTCTGCCTAAGCTGGTGCTTTAGTCCGCTGAGCTACCTGGCCAGAACTTAATTAGTTTAAGTGACAAACTTAAGAAAGGCCATGAGACCAAACAAATGTAAGACTGCAGAGGAGTGACAGCACAAATTTGTCTGAGCATAGTGAGAATCACACTTGATCTCTCTCAGGATTGTCGAGTTGAGGAGGTATCATTTTTCTTTGCCTCTGCCATCATCAGAGGCCGATACACAGGAGATACAGATTATTAAACACACTGAGCTTTTGAAGTTCATTCTAATTTGGGTCTAAACTGCAGAGGTAAACACAATTTATGTATTACTCCCTTTTTAATCTTATTTCTCAGCTCTAGTGCCACTGCAGTTCTTTTCAAACATCTTGCCCTTCCCCAAGTATCACTACCTTCAGAAAGCCTTCATGGGTGATGGTTTAAAATATCTTTAGGAGGCACATGGAGACACCACTCCACTCCACTCTATACTATGCAAGAGACCTGTTAATCTTCACCTATGATCCAATTAGGCACTACATATCTCTTGGTTTTCATTCTTATTCATGGCATCCTGTAGTTTCCCAAACATGGATGTGTCCATGCTTGCTTTGGAAATATCACAGACGCTGGGTTCAAAAGTTTGAGTTAAATCTTGCTCTTTCATTAACTACATTGAAGATAGGTATAATAGGAACAAATTTTATAGACACAAAAGCAGAAAATAAAGATAAGTAATGATAGTTGTGAGCATTGGTGAGGCAAGAACTCATGTTCCTTCAACCCCAGATCAGCAGATCTGTGAATGAGATCAATGTCCAGGATGCCATCAATTATCATGTAGACAGCTCTATTTGTTTCTGGGCTAAAAATCTGATGCTCCTTTTCCACTGCTGAGGGACATAGTCAGGATACAGAGGCTGGGCTATCAATGCTAAGGATGTCAAAAGAGTATAACCAAAGTACTTATTAAAAACTAAAAAGTATAAAACAGAAGACATATGTTTCACCTCAGCTACATTATACTTTAATTAGTGAAATTACACACTAAAATTTCATTTGAATTAAAAGAAAAATATGTCTCAAAGTAGAAAGTACAAGGTGGGTTCTGTACTTTGCAATGTAATATTTTGGGGAAATAAATACTGTTTAACTTCTAAGGTCATATATGGTTAGAAAAAATGGTAAGCACTAAAATAACTTGGTTTCTAGAAAAGGTAATATGATATAATCAAAAAATCAAAGGAGGTATCTTCTCCCCAGATTGTTCAAACAAATTGTCCTACAATGGGGTAGAAATTTCTAGACATAATTTACCTCATAGACACCTCACACTACAGAAAGAAAATGGGAAAAAATCCTGATCTCCATAGTGAAAAGAAAAAAAAAAAGAAACTTAAATAAACATCTTTAATATAATACAAGAAGGAAGGAGAACAGGAAGGAATAAAAGGAGGGAGGGAGGAAGGGAAGAGGCAGAATGCAAACAAATTCAAGATCCTTAATACCTGCAGAACCATGTGAAGTTTTGTTAGAATAAGCACTAATGACTGATCCTATTGAAATTTTTATGAACACTTGAGAACTTAAGATTTGTATACTAAAACTCTTTTCAACTAACAGATCTCTGAAAATATAGTAAATACACTTTGAATCAATATTTTTAAAATGACATTTTTGAGCCTTAAAAAACTTTTCCCGTACATGTTCCCACATAAGAGTGCTAAAGTTACCAGACTAACTTTAAGAAACAAGATCAATAAAAGCAGCATCACAGTATTTTGTAATGAAATATAGTTGATCTTTGTTATTATCCTATACTCTTAAAAGAATATCTTCAAGGGGCCAGGGAATGGCTCAGTGGAATAAGCCCTTCCCTGGTAAACGCAAGGGTCTAAATTCAATCCCCGGTTCCGAAAAAATAAATTAACAAAAAAAAAAGAATATCTTCAAATATACTTTTTATGTAAGCAATAATTTCATTGTGCATATTAATGCAAATATTACTCCTATGATTATGTAAATAGGATACCTACATGTATAGCTTATAAATTTCCACAAATCTTGTTTATTTCACTTTCATAATATATTGTTTTTGTACAATCAGTTATATTACAGACAGCTGAGTTAGATAAAAATATTAAAGACAGTAAGATAGGGCGGGGCCCTCAAAGACATCAGTGAAGACGTTGAAAACTCATTACAGTTGTGTCTGGAGGCTCATCCACTGAAGGCCAGGCATCATAAAATAGCCAAATATGCATGCCTCCCACAAGGGATAAGCAATAAAGTATAAATTGTATCAATATAGTTCAGATATATCAGTCACCCCAGTGGGTGATCAAGACCTACTGATCTATCCCTTCCTAAAAAGGTCTTTGTGTATTTTATGAACACTTCCTATGCCCCATTGGATCAATATTATATAGTTGCCTATACTTATAATCTTATTTTATAACCACGTTGTACCCACTTGAATTTGTATCTACCACATGATTTTGCTCTATAAAACTTCCTTTGAGAAGAGGACTCCTATCTTTCAGGAACTCTCTCAATAAATCATTCCTACTCTTAATCTCCTCTGTTCATTAGAATCATTCTTTGATTTTTGGAAGCTCAGTATATCTGACATCTACTTATTTCCCTTATATCAATACTTACAAAAATGCCTTTGTGTTTCTAAAAAAAAAAACGACAACAGGAAACAATGTTTTATATTAAGACTCATTTTCTCAGGGGCCAGGGAGATGGTTCCATGGTTATTCCATTGCCTGGCAAGCACAGGGCCCTGAGTTTAATACCCGGTTCCACAAAACAAAAGAAAACTCATCTTTTCTGATACCAATAAATATTATTAGAGATTTGTGTTTTGATTTATCATGCACATTTTTGAGCCACATAACCCTGTAGGAATGTGTTCTTTCAAATCTTAATGGACTTTAAAGTCCATCCTATTGCATCAAGTCCCTACCATAAATTTAAGTGATAGCATTCTTGGCATCTGAGTTTGAAGTAGCCAGTGCAGAAGAGGCAAATAGAGAGAAACGTACCTTCTCTGTAGAATGAATATCAGGGATTGATTAAGTAGCTATCAATCATCTTGAAAAAGAGAGGAATAGTCACTAGCTCAGGAATAGTCACTCCCTACAGGAAAAGGCCCTGTTCTGTATTTACACCAACTTGTTATGTGACTTGTTTCTCCATTTGATTACAATCTAATCAATTTTACCTAAAAAATTATAATCTTATTAGTTGGCCATGGTTTTGTCCCATCCCATGCCTAGCTTACCGGTTTCCATTTTGCCCATAATGGACCTGCCCCATATCCTGGATTTGTGCTATAAAAATCCCTAGAAAAAGCAGGATTTTTGGCAAGTAACTTGGGTCCCCTTCTGTCCCTGTATTAGACAGAAGCTTTCTTTCCCTCAGTAAATATATTCTTCAATTTTAGAAAACATGAACTTGCCCCAGCTATCTTTCAGGCTGGAAGTTTTTTCCCCTATATTAATGCAGCAAAAATCATTAGAAAATGCACCACAATGTCAGCTGCAGTTTTTCCCCTTATCATCAAGGAAAGAAAGGAAAGAAAGAAAGAAAGAAAGAAAGAAAGAAAGAAAGAAAGAAAGAAAGAAAGACCTCAAGTCTATGTCAGTGCTCATCAAGAAGTGAATAATTTAGTAAATTATAATAAAAGTCCACGAGAATTATGAGTTTTGTGGGCTCAGTAGTATAAGTGCTTCCCTGGCAAGCACAAGGGCCTGAGTTCAACCCCCAGTTCCATAAAAATAAAATAAAATAAAATAATATATAAAATAAAATAATTATTTTTGTTTGCTACATAAAAACATTACAATGGCATATAAAAATAAAAAACATAAAAGTATGTACAACTAATAAGATATAAATGAGGGTAAACACTTCTGCAAAGGAATATACAAACATTAGGCCTCTTTATCAGGATAGGAAAACAGCTTTATTTTTAAAAAAGGAAAAGAACAAACATAAGAAAGAAAACATTCAAGTCTGATTATATCATTAGCTTCCAAAAGAGAATATGCACTTCACGGCTAAGTACTCATTTCTGGATACTAACTGTAAATGTGATTCTGGGATCCCTGCCCTCAACTGCAAATTGAAGGGGCTGAACCAAATTGTCAGACCTTCAATCCTAAAACTCTTAAATTTTTATTTTACCAACATAAAAGTTAACCATTTTTTAACAAGTCTTCCCTTTTACTTGCTGAAAGATGATTACTGTAATGAAGGTGTCAAACCTTGTAACAAAAAAGATTCTGAACAAATTACCAAAATTACATTCAAATCCTCTCTGAAAGGCTTAATTCAATTCATGTCTCTTTAGTTTCCTACCAGTTAAGTAAATGGTCAACTCACTGTTTTACCATGCCAAGACTGATGCTTTTCTGTCTGACACCTTGTTTGGTTCACTGAATGTAGAAAGACACAGGCTGAAAGGAAGCAAACTCTTTAAAGACTATTTCTTCATTTAACTTGTGGGTGATGGGTCCCATGTTAAGCATTGCCTTGTTTTTACCTTTTAGTTTTCTCTGAGACTGACACGTAAAAAATATATACATCCCAGAGGCCCAAAAAATGGTCCATATTTTTTGCAGATATCCTAGAGCAGGGGTGGAGATGAAAATAAAAAGGAAACACACAGAAGCCTTCCTTGTTCTTTTAATCTTTCTTAGACAAGTTCTATACTAGAGAAAGCCACAGTTTAGGATTTTACAGGGGAGGTTAAACACTACTTAAGTCCCCTGCAATCCCTTTAGTATTCACTATGCTAAACTGCTCAGCTTTCTTGACAGATAATCTAACAGAGCAGTCAGAAAAATCACAGACCAGGATACTTGCACTCAGCAATTTATACTGCACACTATCCCAGGAAAGAAAGCAAAGAAAAAATATTCTCAGGACTAGCTTATGTAAGTCCCTCTTCCCATGACTAATTCAATAAATTTAATTCAGATAATATGTATCAAAAATTGCATTGTGTTATAGATACTGTACCACAATGAGGTAAGATTCCTTGTCCTTAAGAAAATCAAAATTTGAACAGAAGACAAAACAAATATTAACGAGATTAAAAAATAATAGTAAAAAGTTAGTGTAAACTAACTTTTTTTTTCAACACCCATAAATAATTATGAATAACTAATCAAGGTATATACACAGACAGAAATACATGTTGATTGGCCTGACAATTTTGTTAACTACTAAGGACGTAGTAATGCTCTAATAAGTGGAATTAACACATTCACACCTGAATTTCAGTCTTCAGTTATTCACAAACTTAATATGACATATGTATTTGAACTTAAATAATTCACAAATATCAGATTGAATTCAAGATCCTCAAGCACTGATGGCAAATACAGAACATTCATCACGAATGCCATCTCGATCCTATTTAGATATAAAAATCATAATTAGTAAACTATCCTCACTCATCTGATAATAGTAATTATATTAATGATATCTGTATGTTGTTTTACAACCAAACATTAATCTTAACTCCTGAATTAAAACTTAAATATGAAATAAGAAAACAAAGGAAATATACTCTACCTTGTTTTCTGTGACTATCAACTGGCTTAAAAATCAAGGCCAGAACATATGTCTTACAATAAATATCCTTTTAACTGGTCACCACTCAAGTGACCCAAGCTACATTACCAGTGCAGTATAGTACACTACTTCTAAATCTGTGTGTGCTAGTTACACTTATCACAGAAAGTACAGACTTAATCAACTGCATGGAAACTACCAAAGAGCACAAAGTTCAAGTGAAATTTCTATGGAGATTAAGATAAGCACAAAAAAAAAGATGTGATGAAAGTTCCTCTACAATTTTATTTAATTATATATGGACAACTATACAAACATCATGAAAAGCAATCAACTCAGATTATTCATATATGTCAAAATCCTTATCTCATGTTGACAAACTCTCATGATCAAGTATCTATGTGTTATGGATGTAGTTTATAGAAGAACTGCATTACGAATCAATAAGACCTTGCTCAAGCCAGCAATCACTACATATTATGAACTCCTGGGATCTCTGAACAAACTCGATGACAAGGTTGCAATTCAGATCTACTGAACCAGAATGCCTGTGATTGGTATTTGGACATCAACGTTTTTAAAGCTTCCATGGTATTTTCAATATGCAGCAAAAGAACCAAATTACTGCACTACATCAAAAGATTGGAAAAAGAAAGTGTAATCATCATACAATAAAGTTGAAGCATACTTATTTTCTTTTAACCTGGTCAGCTTGTAAAGGCATGATAAAACAGATATATCATATAAAAAGTATTTATTATAGCAAAAAGCAATAACAAAAAGTATATAATGAGATCTGCATTAGTCTAAGAAGTAAACTGAATGGAACATGAATGACTTTCATATAATATCAATATTATATAGGTCAGATCTATCACCTAAAGCAAAGAACTTTAAGTTCTCAGTGCTTTTGAAACACTAAACTATCCATCCTGCTCAATCTACAGCATCTTAGAATCATCCAGGATAGTCTAAGAGTATGTAATCATGTTCTAGGAAAACAGAGAGAACGATGAGTTTCAAAAGGCTCGTAGGGGAAAGGAGAGCTTGGTGGCACTTTTGGAAAGAGAATGCATAGAAATGTAGCTTGTACAGAACAAAAATCTTCAATTTAGGAAGCTGAATTCATTAATTTCTTTCTTATTCATAAAACCATATATCCATACTGCTATACCAAGTGGTATATACAAATGAAAAAGACCAAAATAACATCTAGAAAAGGCAACATAAGTCAAAATTCCTCCTCTGCTGTAACTGTATAACAGGCAGCCCTTCAACAGAGAGCTATTGTAGCCTGTGAAAATGATTATCTACTGGTCTCAGGGGCACACAAAGTTAACAAGGCTTAGTGAAAGCCACATTTCATGTAATGTGTGCTCTTCAGAAACAAGTGGCTCAATTTCTTGTGGTAGTCCTCCTCATACTGTAAAGAAGTAATTTGGAATCAAGTCTTCAATTGAGATCTGCTGCATCTTTTACTTCCAAAGTACACTGATAATAATGTAGTTTTCAAATTTAACATTTGAAACTAGGCCTCAGTTTACCTCTTTATGCTTACTTGAAAAATACAACAGTAATTGAAATCCATCCATAGCAAATGAATTGCTGAGGAGTAGCTATTTATTTGAGATGTCAAAACTATAAAGGAACTGGACATTGTGACACATGCCTATTATCCCAGCACTTAGGAGACTGAGGTAGAAAGATGGCTGCAAGTTCAAGGCCAACCTGCGCTACGGAGTCAATTCAAGGCCCTGTTTGAAGTGTATACTGAAACCCTGTCACCCAAAAAGAAGAGGAAGAGGAGGAGGAGGAAGAAGATAGGAAGAAGAAGAAGAACAACAACAACAACAACAGTAAATGAACTCTCACAATCAAATGAAGGATGAAAAATTTCAGAGTGTAACACTCAAAAGATTAAATCCTTCCTTGTCTCAAAACACCAAGCACTCCACTATGAAAAATGAAGCACACCTGTAATTTTAGCTACTTGAGAGGCTGAGGTAAAGGACTGTGTTGGAGACCAGTTTGGGCAATTTAATGCAATCTTGTCTCAAAATAAAAAATTAAAAGAACTAGGGATGTAGTTTCATAGCACAGTAAACCTCAGATGAAAATCCAGTATACAACAAAAGATAGATAAAAGGCAGGAGGGAGGAGTTGAGGGAGGGCAAGTTGGGGAAGCATTCCTTTACCAACCAATAATAAAGGGTGGAAGAAAAAAAGTGCTTCCCAGTACAAAACTGTCTATCAAATCCGAATAAAGGAATCACAGTTATGCTTTGTAGCATGTTCCATAGCTTAAATTTCTTTTGAATTTTCCAATTGGTTTTATGATAAAAATTGCTTTACTAATGAAAAAAATACAATTCAATAAAATACTAACAGTGGAAGGACAGCCATTAAGACGATGTAAGTTTCCAAGCACAGCACATAAATCAATTTCACATTAAGTCTAAAGGCTAAGGGAGAGTTCATACTTTAAATTCACAGAGATACATGCAATATAGTTGCTAGACAGACTGGCTATGGCATACAATAACATATGAAACAATCTAACAATACGTTTTTACATGTACCTCTTATCAAACCAAAAAGTATAGTCCAAACCACACACAGAGATGCACACCTATAACCCCAGCTCTCTAGGGTGCTGAGGCAGGAGGAGCACGAGGCCAGTTTGGGATACATAGCAAAAGTTAAAGTCCATAGTTGGCTATATTGAGACAATGTCCATAATGAGACATTTTCTAGACAAATGGTAGATAAACAGATAGATATTCCTTTAAGTAATTCAATACCTTTCTAGAGTAAATGGCTCACGGGAAAAAAAAAAAAAACCAACAAAAAAGGATTGTATCCACTATCCTTATTCTGACTGAAATGCCTAACATTTTTTCAATCAAAACAGAACAAATAATTACAATCTTATTAAAATGCATTCCCAAAATTTCTTGAGTAACACTGAAAATATTGTATTACTTTTAGGGGTCAATACCTGAAAGGGACACCAATTAAAGGGTATGAAGATGCAGAAGTATATGTGATTGATAATACAATTTTTGAAATACAATGTAAACATATAATGGATATTTTACTTTGGTAAAGTGTGGCTGACAATTCAGTTTGGAATGATAAAGGAAGCAATGAAAGATAATTTTCACCCTCTGCTGAACAGTTACACTCAGGCCCTGTGTGATGCAAACATTTAGAAACACTGTAATATTCAAGAGCCAGGCATAGTGGCTCATTCCTTATAATTCCAAGGACACTGGGATGCTGAGGCACAAAGTTTAAAAGTTTCAACACAGTCTTAGCAAGAACATGTTTCAAAATAAAAATTAGAAAAATCTGAAGATGTAACTCTGTGCAAAGACTCAGGAGTCTTAAGGAATTCTTCCTACCAGGAAAGGAATAAACATACTTTTACTTATAAATACTGAATACAACTAAAATCTCAGTACATAAATGGTGACACTGACTGAGAATGGTGATGCATGCCTGCAATCCCAAAATTTGGGAGGCTAAGATAGGAACATCCTGGCATTTTGAGGCCAGCCTGAGCTACAAAGTGAGTTCAAGTTCAGCC
>PVKA01013275.1:16650-55542 GCA_004027165.1 Ctenomys sociabilis | reverse complement strand
TATTTTTTACAAAAAGCCCAGTGTTGGGATACATTCCTATAATCCCAGAACTCTAGGAGGCTGAGGCAAGAGAATTACAGAACTGAGCCCAGGCTGGGCCATTTAGTAAATTAACAAGATTGTCAAGAGGAGAGAGAGAGAGAGAGAGAGAGAGAGAGAGAGAGAGAGAGAGAGAGAGAGAGAGAGAGAGAGATCGTGGATATAGTCCAGGACAAAGGCCAATGGCCCAATCCCTAATGTGGAGTGAGGTGGTGGGGGGAGCATTCCTTCAGTTTTGAGTTCTTGGCAAAGACAAGGGCCACAGACACAGACCTGGTGTGAGTGAACAGAGTCTTGCTGAGAAGTTCCCTTCAGGGAAGCAGAGGTTTCCAAAGATGCAGTAGATTTTGTCAGGGAAGAGCTGGGGACTCAGCTACCTGGAATGCAGAGAGCACTGGATGTCCTCACTGTGCCAGCCGGATCCCCACTGGGGCACAGGGAGAAACTGGGGAGTCACTTTAGTGCTGGAGGCATCTGGTTCAGTTGGGAGAAGCTGTGAGCTGGGCTGGGTTTCCCCCGCTTCCTCTGGAGCTATCACCCTGGATTCCAAGTCTCTGCTCAGCCCCTGAAGTGAGGCACCCACTTCTTTTTTTTTTTTTCTTTTGTCTTTTTGAGACAGGGTCTCACTATGCAGTTCAGGCTGGCCTCGAGCTCACTTTGTAGCTCAGGCTGGTCTCGAACTCACAACAATCCTCCTGCCTCAGCCTCCCGAGTGCTGGGATTACAGGCATGCGCCACCACGCCCGGCTGGCACCCACTTCTTTAATGCCAAAAGAGCTTTTTGCCTGGCTGAGCTTGTTTTTCCCAGAGAAAAGTACTTCTGTTCCATTGGATCTGTGACCTCTTGGCTGTCTGAAGATTGATGAAGGGATATTGATTGGAGCCTCTTATTTCAGTAAAGTGCTAGGTGATCTGACCCTGAAGGGCTGGGAGGCTGAAACTCACAGGCAGCCGGAAGCCTTTCTCTTCTCCTAATGGGTTGCTGTTTATGAGAGGCAGGGAAAACCAGCAGCCTGCTTGCTCTGGACCCTAAAGAACTTTGATATGGGTGGGCTTGGCCCCCATGAAGCACTTCAAGTGCACATCTTGGTTAGAACTTCTGATAGGTGGATTCTTTTCATTGCCTGATGTGCAGTAACACCTCATGGAGAAACCAGGGGGAAAGATTTGGGGTTTGGGTAAGTTTATTCACTTTGTATTGAGAGGGTTCCAGTTGCCTAGGTGATAGCAGCCCTAATTATTCCTAGCTGCCAGGTCCTTGGCTGTGGGTCCCTAATCCCCTGGACATGTGTCTCTCAGCCCTTCCAAATCATGCAACAGATGCAGCCTGTGACTGGCTTTTGAGCTTTTGAGCGCTCAGGGCATGGTGTCAATGGGCACACTGTCAGACACATGTGGTCAGACAATGGACTCGTGGTAATTCTGTCACCTAGAATTTGATGCTCTCCCCATTTATTTAAGAGTCTGGCTTTGGAGTTAGGAAGAGCTAGACTGAAACCTTGACTCTGCCATTTCCTGAGTGATCTGTGGGCAAAGTACATTCTCTTCTCTAACCCAAGGCAATGAGACTGACCATGCATGGTTGTTGTAGTGATTAAGTGAGATTCAACAAGACACTGCATCCAGGCACTTAGCACAGAGCCCGGCACACAGTGCACAGCAAATGGCAGCTGTTATTACTGCCAACTCCATGGCAGGAAGAAGGGCTTTTCATATTCATCTATAGTCCATTAAAGGCCGTCACAAATGATTTATTGATCTTTTAAAAAAAGTGGGAAGGAGTATCTCACCTTCTTTGTAATACATGTACACAGTTATGCAAGCATGGCAAGATCGCAGGCCCCAGAATGGCAGAAGAGACCTATGGATCTCTGTGTGACTTCACCCCACTGAGCCTACGGTCAGAGCTGAAGGGCTTTATAAAGATAGAAGTAATTCAGGAGCAAGGAGGTGAGGCAACGCGGAGCTGGAGAGAGGCCAAGAGGAGCTGGGTGTCCACTGAGTGCATGTGCAGCTGAGGCATCTGTGCATGGCAGGCCACCCAGAGTTAGAAAGTGTGGCCTTTGCGCATCTTCAAGACAATGCCTTCAGAACCACGTTGCCTGGGAAGACTGATAATAAGGCCAAAGTCCAAGCCGGTGTTCAAGTCAGCAAGATGGATTAAGAGAAGTGGTTCTCATGGGGAGGACACCAGGGAAGCAGTGACCTCCCCCCACACACCAATTTTGACAGATTCAGGGGGATAGAAATCAGCCTGTCTGCAGGAAGCTGGCTCAGTGCCCCTTCACTCTTGGCCAGGCCAGTACCAAAGCTCTAGCACCTAAATACATTTGTCCATCTATGACATCCAGCTGCTTACCTGGGGCCAGGCCTGGATTTAAGACCTTTAGCCTAGAAGCCTTCTGGGTCCTCTAGCATCTTAGAAGTTTTTAGCTCTAAGCTTTTGGAGCCAGAGATCCAGTCCTGTAGTCTTCTGTGGAGATAGACAATGTGGTTTGCATTTTCCCTGAGGGGAAAATGTGGCATCCAAGGGAAATGTTGACCTCAGTGTCTTTAGAATCTCATCTAACTAGTACAAATGAGTTGGTTGCCACTCCAGGCTGAGCAATATGGCTGACGGAAGGTGTGATTCTTGTGAGTGTGAGAAAAACAGATGACAGCTGCTACTTTAAAGGTTGTTGGAAGAAACCCCAGCGCACCATTGGTAAAGTGCTTGGTGCTGTGAGGGCCACTGAGTGCTGGGTTTTGTCTCAGGATTAAGAGCATGTAGCCAGGTTGCTATGAAAGCATCCTTGCTTCTCACACTCTTGCAGGGAGGGGACTGTCACTGGGAACATGGAGTTGTGCAAAAAGCTGCTAGTAACCTCTGCGCTGCTTAGACACCAAAAGGGTCTAAGGCTTCTTCTGATGGCTTGTTCTGGTGGCCTCCAGGCCTGTCCTGTCAGCCAAGTGTGAGGCCACCCCAAGAAGCCTTCTAGGTTTTGGAGATAGAATCTCAGCAAGTGGTTTTTTAAGGCTTGGAGTCTTCCCTCTGGGTTCATTGGCCCTGAGACTCAAGGAGGCCTTTAGCCACTCTAAGCCTAGATTTTTCCTCTTGTATAAAATAGGAACAATCCATGCCCTCCCTACCTCTTCAAGGAATTATCAAGATTAAAATGAGATCATGGGTGGAAAAATGCTTCTAAAAATTGATAATTAGATAAAAAGAATTATTATTAAGGTAGAATTCCTACTTCAAAGCAAAAGAAGACACTGAGGCTGAGTGAGATTGAAGGCTTTGCTGAAGCCTGCAGGACTGCCTGGAGGCACTGCTGGGAGGCTCAGGCAGTCCCAGCTGTTGAAGTGAGGGCCTTTCCAACCCTGAAGGGAGCCCAGCCCCACCGATGCTTCCCTTCCCTGGGACCGTGGTGAAACAGGTAGCAGAGGATTTTCCTTGGGGAATCTTGGGATCTTTTGCTAGGTGGGTCCTGCACCTCTCCCTGCAGTGAGTGGGAAGGTTCTGGATGAGGCAGAATGGGGCCTGCGGCAGGCAGGATTTTCTTCCCCACTTCCCATGCTTTTAGGAAGATGAGCTTGTGAGTACTTTTCCCACAGGAGAGGGGGGCACCTAGGGAGCACAGCATTCGAGGTGGCCCCACCTGACACTCCTGAGGGCTGGGCTGGCGCAGAGGAGAAAAAGTTCCCAAATGCGCTATTAGACACTATCAAGAATTTCTCAGCACAGGTGTTTGTGGTTGCTATTCTTTCTGCAACCCCCAAGCCAAGCACCTCTCTCTCTCTCTCTGTCTCTCTCTCTCTCTGTCTCTCTCTCTCCCTCCCTCCTCTCTTCTATTTTGGTTTTCTTTTGGTATTCAGATATTGAGCACTGAACCTAAGAAATGTTGACCTATATCCCCAGCCTTTTTAATTTCATTTTGAGACAGGGTCTCTAAGTTGCTCAGGCTGGCCTGGGTTTTTCCATCTTCCTGCCTCAACCGGCTGAGTACAGAGCTGTGGAACAGAGCTATACACCACCACACCAGGCCCAACCAAGCCTGCACTTCCCTTGTGGGCTCCCTCTGTCGTTCAAGCCTTACCTCAAGTATCAGACCTTGGAGTTCTACTCTGACCATCTCAGCCTCCCTCTTTATGACCTGGGTGACATTTTCACAGTTTGTAATTATATTGTTTGTTTAATTGTTTATCCCCTCTGCAGCCTAGGGACTTAGTGTGTTTTTTTATCTTTGCATAGCCTCTAACAAATAGTGTGTACTCAGCAAACATTTATGAAATAAGCAAATGAATAATAACAATAGCTACAATGTGCAGAGCTCCTGGGATTGTCCTCCTTGCTTTTCCCCCTAATGGCTCCAGGACATAGGGGATGTCATTATCAATCCCATTTTATAGAAAGCTCCCAAGGTTGACAGCTAGTCAGTGGCAAAGTCTGCCTAACTGCAAAGGAAGGCAGGACTCCATAGGAACTGGATCCTCTTCTCTATTCCAAGCCCTCCGGCTTGTGCTGTTCGATCCCTGGCTGAGCTCATGAAATGCAGCCCTGTGAGGTTATAATCAAATTCCGCAGAGTCAGAAAGAGCTTGCCATCCCTGATTTGAGCGCCTGGTGGGGGTTGGTAACCCTGGGCTCCCTGCCCCGCCCTCCCTGCCCCCATGTGTCCTGATTGCTCAAGGGGCCCACTTCCTGGTGCTGTGCTAGTGCTGGCCTGGATCTCATCTCCCAGTCAGAGCTTCCTGAGGCCAGCCTGTGCACACATGGTGCCAGGCCCATATGCAAAAGGCTTCCCAGCAGGAGTTGATCATTTTGTTGGGGGCATTTAAATGAGATATTGCTGTGCCAGAGCTATTGCATCTAATGCAGCTGAATGGCCCTTGATAAGACCCTGCTCACGTGCCAGGCAATGGTGGGCTGTATGGGGCACAGGCCTGCCTGCCGAGCCTCAGGGACTTGAGTTGTTGCATGGGTTCTATTGGCGAGTCCATTCAACCCAGGTAACATTGGTCTTGTGACCCCAGGTGGGAGGGGATCTGTGAGCCAAGGGAGAGTCCTAGTTCCCCAGAACATCAGCTGGAAGCCTGGGTGCTCTGGGTTCTTCCAAGCTCCCCAGTCATGGTCCCATGCTGCTGGCCTGAGGTGACCTCACCATCTCTGGCCTGACTCTCTCCACAGGCTTCTATTGTGTGGGGAGCCACTGCCTCCCTCCCCACCCCCAACTTGTGGGCCCAGGCTTCTAGCTGGGCCCCAACTGCTCCCCTGCTATTCCAGTGCCTCCATGTCCCCTGGGATTAGTGTGCATTTGTGGCTCTGAGAGGACAGACACACCCTTCCTCACTGCAGCCTCACCCTCTGGAGCCTGGGGATGGGCTTGGGCCCTGGAACCCCTTGATCTGAGCCAGCCGGCAAATAGCCCTGACCATCCTCTCTCTGCTTTCCCTGACGTCAGAAGGCAGAGTGCTTATTCACTTTGGAGGCGCACTCACAGGAGCAGAAGAAGAGAGTGTGCTGGTGCCTGGCGGAGAACATTGCGAAGCAGCAACAGCTGGTGGCCTCACCTCCCGAGAGGAAGGTAAGGACCTCGCCAGTGGCTATGGGCTGCTGCCCTTGCCACCTCACTTGTGCCTTGCATCCCGGCCTTTGAGCTCCCCCCGCCCCACTGAGCTAGGAGTCGGCTCAAGCTCAGCCCATGAAGCTGGGCAGCTAACTCTTGGCAAGGGGCCTGTGTCCCAAGGTCCTCCTCCTGGGCTTTTTTCTTGGGTTTGTTGAGTGGGTTTGAGATTGCTTGGGTAGAACGACAGAGCCAAATTGACCATGACCACTTCTCGGTTCTCCTCTTTGGTTTGCCTGTGGCCAGGTTTAATTTGGGCTGGCCTTCCTGCTGCTGCCTGGCAAGCAGCCCCCTCCTGCCATTAGGGAGGCTATGCCCAGGGCCAGCACACTGGTGTTTAACACCAGTCCAAGGCACACGTAATTGAGGGGATGTTTGTAGCAGAATCTGTCATAGTTCAATGTAGGTCAGAACCAAGTGGAGCCAAATTTGGACTGCTGGGGGCTGGGACTGGCCAGCTAGAGTGTCAGGGAAGATCAGAGACTGCAGTGGGGAGAGGCTGATGTGGGCCAGGCACTGCTCAGTGCCTGGGCAGGGTGCTGGGGTGGGAGTTGGTCCTTGACACCGATGCCTGCCATGTGGCTGTTGCACGCTTCCATCTGGGAGAGTTCAGGAGCCCTTCACTGTTGAAAGCACAAACTATTGGGGGACTTGATGTGGCTGTTGCAGAAATTGCTGAGGTGGTTGCTCTGCTAGATCCAGGGGAAGGAAGGAAAGGAAAGGGAGTTGCAGTCTGAGACCTCGCTGTCCTCCTTGTTTCTCAGTGTGTCAGGCTCACTGTGCCACATGCCCCAGGCCTTGGAGGGGACAATGAGTGCGAGGCAGGAACAGGTGGCTGCCAGTCTCTCCTGCAGCTTCCCAACAAGTTGAGAAAGGGGTGACAGTGAGGATTGCAGCATCCCCGACTTTGAAGGTTACCCTGTTTTGCATTGGTCAGAGGCAAGGCTAGGGGAAGACAGTGGGACCTCTGGGTCAAACTTTGCTGCTGACTGGCAATACGACCTCGGGAAAGTCACTCTATTGCTCTGTTTTTTCTAATTGGGGGACATGAGTCCCTCCCCTGCAAAAATTGTAAGCAGTGAAGGAGAAGATGTACGTATAGCTCATCGCACGGTGCCTGACCCCTCCCCACCAGCCAGGGGCACTGACTGGATCCACTGTCAGGCTTCTCTTCTGCACAGACACCTATCATCATGGCCACAGGCTGCCTTGCCCCGTTGATCTGGAGTTGGCCACTGTCAGAGTCCGGGCCACTCTCCCTTCACTGGGGCAGCTCCTGGACAGCAAATGTCTGGACGAATGCCGGCTTACACCTCCTCACCCACTTTCTTTCCTTTTGGGTTAGGTCTTCTGTTCTGGGGAGAGTTCTTTGTGTCTGTGCTTCAGCGTTTGCTGGCTCTGGGGGCTTTGGCCACAGTGCCGCAGTGCCTAGGAGATGTTCATCTGAGGGGCATCAGGCTGTGCTTGCCTGGGGCAGGCAGGTCTGATGCAGGCTCTGGGCCCTGCAGGGCTTTGGATGTACCTGGCTGGCCCTCAAAAGGCTCTAGGGTTGGGTGCCTGGTTTCAGGGGCACACTAGTTACATGGGCATCCCAGGCAGGCAACAGTTGGGACATCTCATCACACAAACTCTTTAAATTTGAGGTTAGTGGAGAGATTGTGTGCTGGGCAAGGAAAGCAAAGTGGGGCCTAACTGCTCTGATGGCCTCAGAATGAACTCCAAGGCCTGAGACCCAGCGGCCCAGACTTACATGCGCCCTTGGCCCGCCCTTTTCACATTGCAGTTATGGAGCTGGGGATCTTACTGCTCAGTCTTTCTTCTCCCCACCTCCTCCATGGTCACATAGAGTATTAGCTGCTTATTCCTCCCAGTTGCTCACAGAATGCTTCTTGGGAGAACTTTCAGTAGATGTTACACTCTAGCTGTATGAGTCCAGCAGTACTGAGTGACTTCAGTGAAGAGGTCCAGGTGGCTGCCCAGCCTGCTTATCCTTTCACCTGCCTTTGCTCAGCTTCAGGGTGACCACGGTTCTTATTAATCCACCAGTGCTCAATCTCAGGGGCACCAGGCAACTCCCTCTCTGTCCTCCAAGGGCCGAGAAGAAGGTCACACAGAGCTTCTCCGCTTTTGTTTTCCAGGCATAGAGGTCCTGCTTGATAAATCCCTTAAGAACCGGTCGAACCCCGAGCCCCTCTTTTCTCCCCGTGTCCCTTGGTGAATGCGCCACCTTGTTTAGGACAGGGAGCCTATTGCCTAAGCATCTGCCCTACTCAAAAAGCTTCCAGGAAAGGAAAGTTTTGTAAAGCACAAACTCCGCACTCCCCTGTCCTGGCCCCAGCCTATATTTCTTACAACAGCGTCACTAATCCTGGAGATGGGCGATTCTATGCCATCTTGAGAATGGGAAAACTCTTCCCCAATTTACAAACTATATGAATGCCTTCTTCCCAGAATGACATAGATGGTTGTTGGGAAGGATGGAGGGAATAGAGAAAGATGGGCTCAGAGAACACCAGAGGGGGGCCCTGGTGCACCATCTGTTATGTGATCTTTGGCAACCGCTTCCTGCTATAGCTTCAGTTGGTCCCATTAGCACACAGGTCAAGTAGCTGTTTCTGACTTTTCAAGCTAAGGGATTATGAAAGCTGAGAGCTGGGGCCATCTGGTCTCCATCAGGGTAGCATACCCTGGTGAGTTCTGCATAACCTGACTTTAGTGACATGTGCTGCCTTTGGGATGGGGTAGAGGTTGAGGCAGGCATGGGCTTTCTATGCTGTGTCTGCCAGTGGCCTATGGTTTGGTGGTGTGGCTGAAGAGGGTGGGAAGCAGGTGTAGCCACTCAGCAGGCCTTGCTGGGGCCTCTGTTGCCTTTCTCCTGTTCATTCTTCTCCCTGGAGGGTATCCACTTCCCATTTTCAGCCTAGATAACTCAGACCCTTGCTCCCTGTACTAAACTCCCAGCACTTTTGGGAAGCTTCTCATTGAGATCAACTCAGAGTTGGCCCCCCTGTGGCCAGTGAGGTTCCAAACTGTGAGAGAGAGGCAGGTGATAATTATTTTGGTTATCCAATCAAATATACACAAAAAGTGCATTCTCTGTGCCCCAAACTGGTTTAGGTCCTTTGAGGTCATATGGATGAATGACGCTTGATCCCTGTTCTTAAAGAATTCTGCTAATGGGGTGAGATGATAAAGGCATCAGGGTGATAATCCAAGTGTCTGAGGCCTGGTGTGGAGTCCTGGGTGTTATTCGGATCCACACAGTGAGCCTCCTGCTGTGTAACCTCTTGTATACAGGCTGGGCTGGGCTCAGGAAGCCTTCTGAGCCCCCAACCCTCAAGGGTGGGAATGGGGTGGGGAGCAATGCAGCTGGGCAGGCCCCATCCTCTGGGTGGGCTCTGGGTTCTTTGGGTGAGTGGTAGGGACATGTAGAGGAATCTGTCACACTCTGCTTTGGAGATCACAGGGTGGTGGTTGAGACAAATATGGCAACAGTTGGTTCTAAGTGACATAATAGTGGTATGTGCTCAGGAGAGCCACCTAGCCTGTCTGAGACTTGAGTGCTTCATCAGTGAAGTGGATGGATCAAGAGGGCTCTTGTGAGGATTGTGCTTATAATGTGCTGGGCAGAGTGGTGCCTGAGAAGACCTCTGGGAGCTAGCTGCCGCTCTCATTCTGTCACTGCACTGTAAGTGATGTCTGTAGAGGAAGAGTCATCTGGTGTCCCTGTTTATGGAAGTTGATGCTGGTGCTCTGAGCACATGTGACGACTGCTCCATGCCACTTCCTGACAGCTACCTGCTGGATTCCAGGGCCCATGCAGGGAAACCAAGGCCTCCTGGGTCTGCCCTGGCTGTGAGACTTCTTCTAGATGTGATGCTGAGGTGTGTGGCACATTGTCATCTCCTCTGACAGCTAGAGATAGGCCTCAGGGATACCAGGTACTGAGTGCCTTAAAAAGGAGGAGGCAGGTCTTGGAGTCAGGCAGCCCTTGCCTGAGTAGACAGCAAGCTAATTCCAGTTCTGTCTGGTTCCACAGAAACTCCACCCTTACTGCTCTCTCCAGCAGGAGATGGGGCCGGCCAACTCCACCAATGCTACCCAGGATAGAAGCTTTACCTCATCAGGACAGACTCTGATTGGCTGAATAAGCCCAAGGGCGGGACTCTGCTTCTAGCAACTTAACCCTTTCTGGGGCATCCCCTACCACACAGTAACCTCACCTCAACTGGAGTCAAAATGAAGGATCAAGATGGTGGGCTTAGGGTCACCTTCAGGGAGTGGTCCTGAGAGTGTGTGTGGACTGGCAACAGGAGAAGCAGTGGTGTGAGAAGCCCTGTGGGCATGGGCAGATTGGCAACAGGAAGTTCCTGATGCAGAAGATTCCTAAGCTTGTTCCCTTCAAGGAGAAAGAATCTAAATGGCATCTGGGCAGCAGGACACTGAGAGAGGTCACCTTGATGGAGAACGAGGCTGTGGCCTGTGTTGCCTGAAGACATCTCCACCCATTCATTCATTCTTCATCTGGACACATTCGTTTGTTCATGCAGTGGATTTGGAGGACATCCTTTTGGTAGCAGGCTCTGTGCTAGGACTTGGGGATACTTTGGAGAACCAGATGGGCATGGCTTCTGCGCTCATCAAGATTCTAGTCCTAGTAGGGAGTGAGCATTAAATAAGTCAGCACCAGCACACACATGACCACACCTTGGGAGAGGTTTGTAGGAACACAGCAAATGCCTTTAGAGGATATTGCATCTAGATTGCTCCATGTAGGGGTACAGCTGGGGAAGGGCACAGCTGAGACCTATAGAATGGAAGGGAACAGCCAAGGACTTGGGAGAGAGCCCAGCAGGTAGATGGAACAGCATGCATGAGCTCCTGGGATGGAAAGGAGCTTGGCATACTGCAGGGGCCAGCAGAGGCCCTTGTGGTCACCACCCGGGGAAAAGGGAGGAAGGAAGGCCAGGTGTGTAGGACTCAGGCAGTGAATGCTTTATTAATTTCATCATAGATGAAGTAGGGAGCCATGGATGGCCTTTGAGAGAGTGCCAAGTGCTCAGGAACAGTTCTATAAGATACAATAGCAAATAGTGGGGCATCCAGCAGGCAGGGGACCAATAGGAACTCCTTAGCCCATTACCTACAGAGTGATGGCACCTTGTTCTGGAGGGTGGCTAGGGTGTTGGGTTAGACTCTGGGATGAGAAAAGATGACTCCCTCCCCTGCTCTTCCACTTGTCCTCATGCTCCACCTGGTCTTGCTCCCTTGGTGGTTGTGAGTGAGATTTGGGACCTTCCTCATAGACCTGCTTCTGGCCACATCTGAGCTAGAGATCAATGTTGTGTCCCTGGAGTTGGAGTGCCAAGTACCCAGCCTGGTCCCTGGGCCTTGCCCAAGATGCCTGTGCTGCCTCACCATACTGTGCTGGACTGTCCAATGGGGAGCTGGAACTCAGTGCTCTGACAATGGACTTGGTTTTCTTTCTGTGTGGCTCCTAAGGGTCAGGGAGCAGGACTGGGTGTGACTTAGCAACTCTTGTGGAGAGCCTCCTGCTTCAGGGTGACAGGACGACCTTCCAGGGGCCAGGCCTAAGAGCTCAGCCCACTTGCTGCCTGCTGAAGCCCCAGCTAAAACTCAGAGTCAAGCAGTTTGTACACCTTTTCTGACTACTAAGACCTAGGTGGAGGGAAGCCCACAGCTATAGAGCTGAGATACATGGTTCATGTGCAAGAGGGGTCTACATGATGGGGTTGTTTGCATAGGGAAAGAGGATAGAGAGGCTGGAAAGATGGCTCAGGCCAGAGAAGCCCCTGGCCATGGACTCGCTCTGTGTTGTATAAGACCTCAGTGTCTCTAGAAAAGGTTTTTGTGCCCTGTGAGTTTGCTCAGCTGCTGTGGCCAGCTGAACACCTGAAACAGTACCCTAGAAGAGAATATGTTTCTTGTTTTCCATGTAGAAGAGATGAGGCACATTGGTACAGCTGTCTGGTAGGGAATGGGATGGCCCCACTGGTGATCAGGCTGATGTCCCTTTCCAGCAGGGAGACAGATACTGCCTGGATGAGGACAAGTGATTTACAGCATCTCTACCCACCAGGGCTTGACCCACAGGGTGAATCTGAGCAGCTGAGCAGCTGGGTCTGCAGAGACAGCAAGCTGCACTTTGATTTCATTTGATTCTCTTACAAAATGACATTAAGGGGAATGTGAGACCCAGGATCATTGCATGTCTGGGAAGGGGGAAGGCTTGTCTGTCCTGGGCCTAGTGACCTGCTTCTGTCCAGCAGACAGGTTTAGAGCACAGGCACTCTGGCCCCTAGAGAGAAGGAAAACTGAAAAGCAGCGGCCAGCGTGGGGGACAGCACTTTCCTCCCAATTTGTCCTGACAGTCTGCTGAATGAACCATGTCTTGTGATCAAGGTCCCAGACCTGCCAGTTGGTGGAGAGGTGGACACACGCTCCTGTCAGGCCTGGGGCTGGTCTACCCAGCAACTGTGGCGAGCCACACTGCCACTGCTGCTCTGCCTCCTGAATCGATGCAACTTTTAATTTGGCTCCACTGGCTCGTGAAGATGAAATATGACCTGGTGGCCACTGCTCTGCAGCATCCTGGGCCATCCCAGCTGTTCAACATGATGAACAAGCTATCGCAATTGCATCTGAGAGTCATAATCACGGGAAACATGGTCAGGTCCCGCCCCGCCACATAAATCATGCTAAGAAGCACACAATGGCCTTTTTCCTGATGGGGCAATTGTCTTGGTTCGGTGTCTCAGGGCTTGGGAGCTGGGAGGATGGGAGAACAACTATGTATTGTCAAAGAGGCCATCTGTGCAACTTGAATACAAAGTGGCCCTTTTAGCTCCCCACACACCCTCTGATCCTGGTTTCATGTGTTCTTATGTCTCAGGCTCTGGGTCTCTTGAAACACCCGGCTCTCCTTTGCACTGTCATGCCTGGGTCTTTTGGCCCTTTGGCAGTGGGGACAACACAGGCTTTTTGGAAATAATGACACTGGTTGGTGTATGTTTTTTTCTTATTCTTTTTTTTTCCTCCTGAATTCTACCACCAAAGCCCTATTTGGTCACACATGCTACCAGAGCATCAAGCAGGCTCTGTAAAGGGGAGGGCCAGGTGGCAGTTTTGCAACATGGGAAGGTTCCCCACAGTGAGAACCTCACAGCATGTACTTTGGAGATGGCAGCCAGGGTCTGCAGGTGTCATTTCCCCTAAGCCTCTTGGTAGCCTCACTTATGGACAAGAGTGATCAGACTCTGAGAAGTTAAATGACTTATCTTAGGTCACACAGCTTGCAAGTGGCTGAATTATTCCTTATGCACAGATCTTCCAGCCTAATCCATTGCTCTTTCTAGTTGTAAAGCTTTGCTTTTAGGAATAGAAATAAGGGAAGGCGTTCATTTCATCCAGAAGAGGGGCAGGAGGAAAGTACTAACAGGTACCCATGAGTACCGGAAGTGGTGGCCTTCCTAGCTATAGAGGAAATACTTCCTGGACCAGTGAAATGAGATTCCTTTTCTCTACTTGGTGGAGAAGAACTTCTAGTTCTTTTAGTATCCAACTCCCTGTGGAGTGGTACCAGCTGGAAGGATCAGTTGCTCTCTGTGAGAGGCGAAAAGAAATCTGATGTGAAAGGCAAGACTGAGCTGCTACGATGGGCTCCCCGGCAGTGCTGGACCAGTCAGGTCATGCTGTTCCCCTTTGGAGTTTGGCATTCAAGAGGACCAGCTGATGCAGAAGTGTTATTAGAGGCAGAAAGGGACAGCTTCAGGCTCAGGCCTGTCTGTCTGGGTATCAGTGCCGACGGAGGCTCCGACCTGAGCCCAGCTGAGTCTGCTTCTGCTGGCTTCCTCTGCAGGGTTTTGTGCATGCACAGATTTGGCTAACTGGCTGACTTAAGATTTCAACTCTCACTACCCGAAAGTCAAATGGGTTGCATTTCAGCACTCCCTGCAAGGGAGCCATCTCCTTTCTCCAATTATGGTGCAACTGTCTTCCAGGCAGCTCAGCTTTCCTGCTTTCGCCCTCACTGCTAGTCTGGCTGTGGACAGACCTGCTGCTTCTTTGTCTTGCTCTTCTTTTTCCTTGTAAGGAACAGAGAACAGCTCTACCCACTCCTGTCTTGTCTTTCTTTCTCACAAAGCCTTTCTCTGGAGACAGTTGCTGGCCATCCTCCCAACTGCTCCCAGCTCTTTGGTTTAGGGCACAGTGATGGCACTAGGTAACTAAATGAGCACTCCTACTGTGAGCCAGACCTGGAGCAAAGCTTCTGATGCACGTTGTGTTTTCTTATGCTCACTATAGCTTCACTACAGGGTTCGTTGCCCTGGTACACGTTTACTCCCATTGTATCTGCTTTGTCGAGGAAGATGCTGAGTCTTAGAGAAGTGAAGAAACTTGCCCAAGGTCACACAGCTGGTGGCTAGTAAGGATCACAGCCCAGGACAATATGGGAGGGGTTGGGGAGGCTGGGCGGTCACACTATGACTGGACCCGAAGCACATCGAAGGAGATGTGATCTTCCATAGAAAGGAGGTATGGTCTCCACTGGGCTTGTGGCCACACTGTCTCCTGCTTTGCCCTGGAAACCTGGCCACACAGGACAATTGCACCTTTTCCGAAGTCCCTCTGTCCATTGGCATGGAGATTGCTCCTTCTGCCTGGTGCTGCCCAAGCATTTCTACTATCTTCAAACTTGGAGGCTCAACCCCACCCTTCAGCACACATCAGAAGCCATGGTCTCCTCCCCTTGTGCTTTCCCAGAAGACTTTGCTCGTCTTCAGCATGGTGTGTCAGGCAGCTATACAAAGGGTGATGAAAATGTACAGTGAACAGGGGTCTCAAAGGGAAGTCCTAGCATATACCGGGTTATCTGTACCAAAGCTAAAACTTGCTTCTAGAAGGAAGATAACAAGCTAGAAAGTCCAAGGTTGGGTAGGGAGGAGGAGGAGGCCCCAGGAAAGGAGGACAGGCTTCAGAGAGAGAAGGTGTGGAATAGTAGGTCTCTTGGGAGTTACCAGGATTCTAGAGCAATAAATACTGTCCCTAAACTCTACATGATGTTAAAAGCCTTATTTGTGCATCATTTAAAGTATGATCAAAATATCACTGAACATGTTAAGTTAAATTTTATTATGGTAGAAGACTCATTGCCATTAATTTCCCTTAAAATACTCCCCTTTGCTGCCAACGCCCTTAGCCCATCACTCTTGTCACTTTCTAAAGCTGTTCTGGAAGTCTGTGAATGTCTTCATGAGGTCTGATAAAGAACTCAGTGAATGCTACTGCCAGGTGTCACCCGATAGAGAGACAGGTTTCTAAAAACACTACAGTATGTTCTCATGTACCTCACTCAGCGAATCTGGTACTGTATTACCACTGGTTCTTCCCCAAAGTCAATATGACTACGAAAGGTAAACATTTTGAACCAATTCAGAAGAGCAGTGAGGCAGCAACAACAGTGCAACTAAAGATACTCCTGAAAGAGGACTTCCAGAACATCTTCAGACTAGGAACAACAACGGGGGGCTGTGTTCACAGTGAGGGGAGTAATGGCAAAGTGTCTTCTACTGAAATAATTTTTTTTAACAATGTGAACATTCACTGGACTTCCCCCCAACACTGGATTTTTTGAGCATGTCTCACCCACTGCCTGCAAGACCGCGAGCTGTTCCGGAGTAGGCAGAGAGCATGTTTGACTTGTTTTTCATCCTGTTGCTGCCTAGTGCATAGTAGGTGCTAAGTAGATGCTGGAGAATTGAGCTGGTCTATGCAGCTCAGTCCTCCTACATTTAGAACGTAGATGAGGAAGGAAGATCTAAAAGGAGAACTGACCTGTCCAAATCAGCATCAGAGGGGGCAGTGGAAAGCAGGTCAGCGGACTCTCTTGGTGGAGAACTTCTGTTTGCAGCTGCCGCAGCAGGTCTGATCACCACTTGGCCCATGAAGCAACGTGGCCGAGTTCATATCAGCATCATGAGGAGTGTCATATTCCCGAGCTGATAGGGGACATCCCCTGAGAAAAGGGTGCCTCCCAAGAGCTATCATGGTGGTTCTTTTCTCCAGGTTTTGGGCCTTTTACACACTGAGCATTTTGCCTCAAAAAAGTTAGAGTATGATTCTGAAGCAAGAGCAGTCAAGAGATGGCTAGGACCATATGATCTCTGACAAATAACTCCACATGTCTGGTTGTCTGTTCTTTACCAAGAAAAATGAAGGAGCTGAAGGCCAGGTGGTCTCTAGGAATCACCAGGCCTCAAACTATTAGGATAAAATATGAAGGACCAGAATGGAAAAAAGGGGATGCCCTGATCTAGTGCAAGAATTGTTTGTTTTGTTTTGTTTTGTTTTGTTTTGTTTTGTTTTTATCAGAATCACTGTCTCTAGATGTGGGCTCAGTCTTTTGAAACAGTTCTGTGTAGGATTTCAGAGGGGAGAATGGACAGGGTTTAAAGATGCAGAATAAGGCTTTAACAGGTTAAAGGGAGGAAGAAAACATATTTTGGTCTTCACACTGAAGCAGGAGTGTGTGGGTATATGTAAGTGTTGTATCTGGCTAATATTCTTCACATGCTTGTAACATGTAGGTAGCATAGTGAGCTCATGCCGGGAGGGGTAGCCATCACAGACAGCCCAAGTTACAAACTAACCCCTACTTCCTCCTCACCCAAGCTGCCTCTTTTGGCTTCTCTGGGGAGGCCAGTGCAAGGAACTGACCAACCTAGAACCTTCTCTATCCCTCCCTGCTTTTTACTCAGGTGGTCAGGTATGTATGGGATTCTTGTTTGAACTTTGCATACTAGTTTATTTTTACAAGCTAATTTTCAAGTAGAACATGTGCCCATTTTTCATTTCTAGTGTGGCCAGAACTCTCCTTCAGACCCTCCACCAGAAGTTGCCGTTGAATTTTTCATTGCCTTTGACACCTATCTCTCCTACTATTCAGACAACACTACTGTAGATAAATTTTATAAAAAGATATCTTTTGGGCATCAATGGTTTTCCATTGCTGCTTAATTCTATTATTGGAATGTAGTTTTCTAGTCTTTCTCCTTGGTGGAAGAACATTGGTGGTTCAGCGGGCTTACCTAGGAAGGAACTGTTTGTAACACAATTGTAGTGGGAAATGCGTTCTGAGCCCTGTAGTCAACTCTCAGAAGACTTAGGGAACAAAGCCCATCACATACCTAAGAACAGAGACAGGATGGTATTATGTGGCATAACTAGAAATTTAAAATCTTTGAAAATCTTCCTTTTTCTTTTTTTTGGTGGAAGCGGGGATTGAACTCAGGCCCTAGCGCTTGCCAGGGAAGTGCTTATTCCACTGAGCCATCTCCCCAGCCCCTGGAATCTTTGAATGGGAACTAAAAAGCTTCCCCAGAAAGACATGAAGACCAGAGAGAGGCAGAATCTTAGCCAAGGTCACAGAGCTGGGGACCAAAGATTCTGCTAGGTTTGGGGCGCGGAAGGGACACAGGATGGCCTTAGAAGGTTCTCCTCCTCTTGCTCAGCCACTGACTCAGCTACAGCTTAATCCACCACTTTGGGCTGTAATGGAAATAGAAACCAGTCCAGCGAACAGTGTGGGGAGCTGTCTAGCCAGCTATCTTGTCTAGAAATTCCTGGCATGCTCTTGCTGGAGTGGAATGAATGGAGTGCTGTGTATTACCTGGGGCTTGGAGTGCAGTGGGACTTGTGGAGAGGCTCCCTGTGGTCCGTTCTAAAAATAGCAGTGGGACAGAGCTGAGGGGAAGAGGAGGGGGCTCCTTGGGGAGCTGAGTGGGGACGCCTCCCCCTTCCTCTTCCTGCCAGGCTCAATGTGAAGAAGTCCCACAGATTTACAGCGTCCATATCTGGGAAGGCCTTGGAGGCCTCACCCGCCTCCTCACACCGACCAGGAGACGCAGAGGAGGAAAGGACTGGCCAGCAGTTGCTGAGCTGGAGCCGGTCCCACAGGGTGGCTATTCTCCTCCTGCTGTTTCAGAGGGCGGCCTCACGCCTTGCATAGACTTTTGTCATTGTCTCTGGGTGCATAGTGCCTGGGAACTCCTGGGACCGGATGTGTTTGGGCTTCCTGAGAGTCGCCTGGCAGGCGAGGAGTCCCCTGGCTAGTTCACCCTGTGCTCTGACCTCGGTCAGCTGGCCTTCAGCACCAGGCCTTCCGCTTGCTGATGTCCCTGTTTGCTGGTTTGTCCTCCTGTCGCCTTCTGCACCATCTACAGGAAGCCAGGGTGGGGGCCAGCACAGAGCTGGCCTTCAAGAGAGAGGACCTCGAGGCTCAGGTCCAGTCTTTGCCTTTCCCAGGAATAGGTGGAGGCAGCCTAAGGGGCCAGGGGTCCCAATACCAGCTCTGCCACCCAGCATCTGAGGAGTTGCAATAAAACGAGGCAGGAACACCCACCATACACACATTGTCTCGTGATGTTCAGAGGGGAAGGTGGTGCCAAGCGTCGATTACACTGCCTGCCAGGGAGTGTGTCCTCAGACACAGAAGCGACCACCGTGGCATCAAGGCGTAAACACGTCTGATTCTGTGTCCCCCTTCCTCGGAGCTTCCAGCAGAGCCTGGGAGGGTTAGCACTGCTATTTTTAAAATGAAATTGACTTTTTTTGTTGCATTGAAAAGTAATTCATGTAATAATATTTATTATAAAGAAAACATTTAATACATAATAAACCCGGAGAAAGAAATTAGGTTTATCCCTAATTCCAGAATCCAGAAATAACATTTTGGGGTGAATCTTATCAGGTTGTTTATACACACATATATCTTATTTGTAAAATGAAGTTACTAGAATAGTTTTCTAACCTGCTTTTTTTTCCTTTTAGCAATGTACCATATCCATGTTTCTCTGTCAATAAATATTTTTCCATGACATCATATATAGTGCCTGCAGAGTATTTCATTGTGTAGGTGAAGCATTTTTTGAAACATGTTTTATTTAAATCATCTCTAGTAGTCTATCTTGGTGTTCCCAGTATCCAGTTCAACACCATATTTTTTGTTGAAATAAGTTCCTGAGCTGGGGAGATGGCTCAGTAGAATAAGCGCTTCCCTGGCAAGTGCAAGGGCCTGAGTTCAATCCCCAGTTCTGCAAAAAAAAAAAAAAAAAAGAAAGAAATTCCTAGTAGTGGAATCTAGGTCAAATGTGTGTATTTGTAAAATGGATTCTGGACCCATTACCGAATCATTCTTCAAAATGAGTGTACTCTTCCTAGGGCCAGGGAGATAGCTCAGTGGTATAAGCACCTTCCTGGCAAGCACAAGGTCCTGAGTTCTATCTCTGGTATCACAAAAGGAAAAAAAGAATGACTGTATTCTTTCTAATCTGGGCTTACACAGAGCAGGTCATTTTGCTTTGCCTGAGTCAGGGTTTCCTTTTTTAGCACTGAAGTCCTACTTCCTGGGAAATGGGGAGGTCTTAGTAAGAGAGTGCCTGTTTCCCTGCACCCTCCCCAGCACTGTGTATTGTTACTTTTTTCAATAGATTCCCTTTTTTTGATTCCTAGAGAAGTTGAATATTTGTTTATATGCTTGTTGTCCCTTGCGTTGCCTCCTTGGCTGGAACCCCATCAAGGCTATTGCCCATTTTCTTAGGAGGCTGTTTAATAGTTTCATTATTCACTCACAAAAGCTCTTTATATGGTAAGGATGCTTTTAGGCTAACCTTTTATTTTTATTACTTCTTTAAATGACGAGTGATTCTGATTTATATTTAGTGGTATCTATAAATTGTTTTGGTAACAGTTTTATTGAGCTATAATTCAAATGTCATACAGTGCACCCGTTTAAGGTATATAATTCAGTGATTTTTAACATACTGAGATTTGTACAACAAGTACCACAATTAATATTAGAACATTTCATTATCTTGAAGAAATTATAGCCTTCAGCTATGACTCACTAATTCTGTCTCTTCCATTCGTAAGCAACAAGCACTTATTTTTCCATAGATTTGCCTATATTGGACACTTCATATAAGTGAAATCATATAGTTTTCTATGACATGTAATGTTTTCAGGCTCATCCATGTTACAGATGTTTCAATTCCTTTGCATGGCTGGATAATATTTCATTTTGTAGATGTACCACATATTATCTACCTGTTCGTCAACTAATGAACACTTGCGTCATTTCCACCTTTTGAGTATTTTTAAAAATTAATTTTATTGAGAAACAAATAGCAATGAGACAGTTTCAAAACAGGTTAGGACAGTTACAATAATTAATACATTGCATATTGTTGTCTTCGTAGAGTTATTCATAGTACAAGATGCAGACATGACATCCTGTCCAAACACTATTAGTACAAATCTTTCTTCTCATTGACTTTTGCTATTATGAATAATACTTCCATAAATATTTAGGGCTGGGGAGATAGCTCAGTGGAATAAGCACGTCCCTGGCAAGCACAAAGGCCTGAGTTCTAATCCCCAGTTCTGCCAAAAACAAAACAAAGCCATAAATATTTGAGTTCAAGTTTTGTGTGAATGCATGTTTTAATTTCTAAGTCAAATGTTATGAGTGTTAAACTTTGGAGAGACTGTGAGTTTCCAAAGTGACTGTATAAGGGCTGGTGAGATAGCTCAGTGGACTAAGCATCTGTTTAGGCAAGCATGGGGGCCGGGGTTCAATTCTGGGCACCACAAGCCATGCCAGCCCCATCCCTGGGCGTGCTGACCTGGCCACTGAGTTCAGGCATGGTGGCGTGTGCCTATAATCCCAGTGCTGGGGAGGCTGAAAACAGGAGAATCACTAGAAGTCCAAGCTGTGTAGTGAGACCCTGTAAAAATACATTAAACACACACACACACACACACACAGCAACAACAACAACATGACTCTATAATTTTACTTCCCACCATCAGTGAATTAGGATTCCAAGCTGTACATCCTTGCTAATAATTATTTTTCCATTTTAAAAAATTATAGGCATCTTAGTGGGTGTGATTTGGAATTTTCTTTTCTGGATGATTAATATCATATCTATAAATTCAAACAAAATTTTTTCTTTGGTGCTGTGGTATTCACCTCAGGACTCTATAATGCTTTTTCTCTTTAAAATTTATGGTTTTATTATTTAACCTGTAACATTTTAAACTATGTGGAATTTACTTTGGATTATAGTGTGAGACAGAATATTTTTCATTTTTCTCATTTATTTGCCCCAGTGCTTGTCCATTGTCTCAGGGAAAGTACTCATTATAATTCTTTTAAAATTATTTTCCTTTGTATTCTTATTAATTATTTTAAATGAAATTCCCTGTATTTTTTTTTTCTTTCCCTGGTGCTAAGATTTAATTGCAGGGCCTCCTATCTGTTAAGTAAATACTTTATCACTGAGCTACATCCTGGTACACATTTCATTATAATTTTATAATTTAGCTCCACCTCTTCTCTACCCCTCCCAAACATTCTCTTTGAGAGTTTTATTGAAGTTATATTTAAAAATACACATAAAATAGGAGTATTAAAATCAATACAATACAATCTTTTCATATGTGGAAATAGGTTTATAGCTCTTCAGTTAGGCAAATCTTTTTTAAAGGATTTATCTGGGCAAAGTTTTAGGGGCAAATTTCATATGGGATTTACATAGTTCTGAGGAAATGTATATTTTTATTCTTATGAGTGGGAATGTTTATTTGCTTAGCATTGCATATGTCCTTTAACTGATGATATATTCATACAAAGCTTATATAAAAAACTAAATGGCTTAGTGCTGACCTGCTTGCCTAGCGTGAGGATGGATCTGGTTCAGTCTCCCAAGCTACGAGACAACAAGAACAAGAACACGGGTGAACACACACACACACACACACACACACACACAGAGCCAAAGACCACACAGAGCCAAAAAACTAAACTTACAGACCTGAATAAATTCAAGAAAATCCTCCATTCCTCCAGCCTTTTCCCATCAATCGCTACTAGTAATTTGCTGAAATTCTTCCAAATGTATTTCCATGTACATCTCAATTTACTATTATCCATGGTATCCTTAGTATTATATCATCCGTGTTTCTGTAATTCTTATGCAGAACTTAATATGTTCTAGAAATCTTTCACATTAACTTCTCAAGTCCTCTCTATTTTCAATAGCCAGGGAGCCACAGCTTATAAGTGACGTAGTCAGGTTGCCCCTGATGCCTCAATGCTATGAGCGATGTTGCCGCAGTGATGCCAATGAGAAGGTCCTGTGTGATTGTGTCTTGCTGGGCCTTTTGTAGGGCAAACTGGGACGCACACCGCCAGAGTGCTCTACGAAGCTGCTCTTCTGTTGACACGTGTAACCTACCCACCGATACTGCTAGTATGCCCATTTTATAGACGAGAAAACAAACAGAGAGGTGAAGAGATGTGCAATTTACACTTCCATGGACAGTGAAGGAGAACACCCATCTCCCTCCACCCCAGCTAATGTGGGTGGGATTGCGCCTGTAATCCTCATTGAGATGAGAAGTGAAAAACTGGTAAGGCAGGGCTTTTTGTGCTTACTAGTTTCTCCTCATGGCTTCATGTACTTCTCTACATATAGATACCTTCTTTGACTTTGGTTTATAATGTCTTTGTAGTGTTCTTCTTAACAGGTCTTTTTCTTTGGCTGGGGAAGGATTTGAGATAAGAGCTTGCTAAGTAGTCAGGTTGGCCTTCAATTTGTCATCTTCCTGCGTTAGCCTTCCGAGTGCATTTGCCACCACACCTGGCGCGTAAGAACTCTTTGTGTGGTTTGAAAATTGACCATTTGCTTATTATATGAGTAAGTTTTCCCAGTTTATTATTTTATCTTTTAACCTATTTATTCATTTAATTTTCCATAATTTTATTGAAAGACAAATAGCAATGAGACAGTTTCGAATCATATTAGTAGGACAGTTTCAATAATTAATACATTGCATATTGTTTTCTTAGTGGTTATGTTTAACCGATTCAGACTGCTGCTTATCATGTAAATATTAACACTCTTGAGACAAGGTCTTGCCGCGCTGTGTGGGCTGGGTGCCTCATCGTTTTGCCTCAGCCACCTGAGTAGAGACATTAACCATTTTTGATTATCCAGCTTTTTGATTACTGTCTTTTGTTTTTCCCTGAGAGAATGGCGTATACTTTCTAAGGCCTTTCCTACCCTGAGATTATAAGGAATATTTTATTTGAGTACTTTTATCCTTTTAATTTTTTTTGCATTTTATTTTTAATTTATCAGCAGTTAATTAAGTGCCTGGAACTTTCATTACTCTTTCTCCCAAGCAGCTGACCAGCTTTTCCAACTTATGTTGGGAACCATTCTTTCTTTTTCATTTATCTCAGACCAAATTTCCTTATATAGGTGGGTTGGGTTTGAACTGTCTTGTCCTTTTCTTTTTTTTTTTTTTTTTTTTTTTTTTTTTTTTTTTTTTTTTTTTTGTCTTTTTGAGACAGGGTCTCACTATGCAGTTCAGGCTGGCCTTAAGCTCACTTTGTAGCTCAGGCTGGTCTCGAACTCACAACAATCCTCCTGCCTCAGCCTCCCGAGTGCTGGGATTACAGGCCTGCGCCACCATGCCCGGCTTTGTCCTTTTCATTAACCTATTCTTGCACCAGGCCAAGTTGCTAGAACTTCCTATTATCATGTGAAAGATTTTTTCTTCTGCAAAATTCCCTCGAAGTTATATATCTTAGGGCTGGAAGATATCTCAGCAGAATAAGCACTTGCCTGGCAAGCGCAGGGTCCTGAGTTCAATAAAAAATTAAAAAAATTGATATATAAAGTTATCTATTCTAATTCTAACTGGCTGGCAATATTACCTGCCCTCCTCTCACACGCATTCCAGGAGCTGGCATGACTCCGAACCTATAATAATTTGTCCTCATCTCTTACGACCCATCTGGAGCATTTTTTCTTGCTTTCCTTTGTATGTCCTAGGCCCTGTGGAGATCATCTGGGATTTTGGTTTCTGATTGTTACTATTTTTAAGCATTATTTCTATTGTGTTGTAAGAATCATTTACTAAAAAAAAAATCGTTTACTTGAAACTGCCTTTAACTGTCTATTGTACTATGTTGTTCATTAAGTCTATAAATGTTTCTACCTTCATTGAGCACTGATTTCTCTACCAAAATTTCATCTTTGACTTCCAGACCTTTGTTTTTGTCTGGAGAGTTTGAATATTTTTTTCAGAAAGGTCTGGGGTTGTATGCTTTTTATTTTTTTTTTCATACTGGTGATTAAACTCAGGACTAAGCAAAATTCCCATCCCTTCTTTTTCCTTTTCTTTTTAAGTTTGAGATAGGGTCTCACTAAATTGCTAAATTGATCAGGCTGGACCTGAATTTGCAATCTCCTGCCTCAGCCTCCCTGAATTCTGGCATTGTAGGCATGCACCACAATGTCCAGCTATGGCTTATTTTTCAAAGTCCTTATAGGTCTGACAAAGTTTGCCCTCAGGCTTGAGTCATAGTTTTCTGGGATAAAGAATTCTAGGCCGACGGTCCTCTCCCTGAGGAACCTTGCTCTGTGGCTTCCTAGACTTCATATCGTACAAAGCCTACTGTTCACTTGATTTTCTCAAGTTTCTTATGGAAATAAGCAGTGTTTCTTTTTTTCAGTCTTTGGAATTTAGAAATATCACCAGATTATTTCTGGTCATTTGTTTTCTTTTGGTAATTTTCCCTGGTGCTAATTTCAAGCTTGAAGACCCAAGTCTTCCTTTAGTTCAAGAAATTCTCTATTAATTTTGGGAATTGTTCATGATCTATGCATTCAGTTTCTTCTTTCTGGATTTCCTGCTACAAATAGTAACAATTAATAATGATGATGTAGGGCTAGGGAGATAGCTCAGTGACATAAGCATTTGCCTGGCAAGTGTAAGGTCCTGAGTTTGATCCTTGCTGACAAAACCCATAATAGTTAATAATGATAATAGTGATAATGGCATCTAATAGTGGTGGAGTATGTTTTCTTCTGCTGTAATGTTTGATCTGCATTATTCTGTTGTTATTATCCCTGTTTTATAGATGAGGAGAAAAAGGAGCAGGAAGGTCACTGCTCTGCACTCTCTGTCTGTCAAAGTTGAACTTCAGAGCCAACTCTGATACCAGTGCTGTTCAGTGGTGATGCTGAGTGTTGATAGCTGGGGACCAAAATTAGTGAAGAATTTGGGGGTCCTAGAATGGTGGGTTGAGTCAGATTGGATACCAATGTCCAGAGGGAGGGGGGAGGCCACCAAAGGTTCTCAGTGGGTTTAGAAGTTGAGAATCTTGCCCTTTCTTCCATCCCTTTGTCCTACTCCCATCTTCCAACCTCATCCTTGTCCCCAAGACTCATGCTTGGCCTTTTGGAAGATCTCCCTGTGCCTGCTTCTGTCCCTTCAGACACTCTTCTCAACTGTAGCCACAGTGACTCTTTCTATTGAGCAAAGCTACTCATGTTCTCAGGGCTGCATAACTGCACAAATGAACAAATGCTCCGGGCGTGCCTAATGTGCTATGCAACCGTGACACATTCCTCAGGAATCTGCAACTTGCAAGAGACAAAAACACAACTCAGATTCACTTCATTCAGTAACTAGAACCCACTGGTTTGTGGAGGGCAGCCTTCCTGAGCTGTTAGAGTCAGAGCATATCCATTGTCACTGAGTACCCTCTCCATTTCTCGGTTCCTCCTACTTATGTGTGGGCTCTCTCCTTCTGTTGTGGCACTAAGGCTGCAGCCCTGCCACAGTGTGTCTCCCTCAATCATGGCAAGAAAGAGTTTTCTGGGCCTGAGTCACATTGACTCATGTTGGATCATGTAAGCATGCTGGTCACTGAAGACACCAGGATGTGATGGACTAATTGATTGAGGCCTGGCTCTCATGCCCTTCTCTGGAGTGGATGAGGGTCATTTCCATGTGAATCATTTGCTCTGAGAACAAATAGAGAAGTGTAGCTCCTCAAATAGCAAAGAAAGGTGAAGAGGGGTTTCAGGCTAAATGTCAAATGACCTTGACTGTAAGGTCCATTGACCAATGTGGTCCTCTTCCTCCTCATAAAGCTAATAGGCTTGCATGGGTGGGTGGTGGTAGGAGAGCCAAATACCTGCCATGAACAAAATGGAATGAATCGACAGTGGAACAAAGGGGCCGGTGAGAACACTCACGGGGATGACTTAGTCCAGGATACTACAAGAGTCTCTGAGAAAGAAGAAGGGGCTCGGAGCATAAGAAGAATGAATGGATCCAGGTCAAGATCTTAAAGCAGGCCAGTGAGGCAGGAGGAATGAAGGTGGAGGAATGTTTGAGGCAGGCAGTGATGGTGCAGGGAGCTTGCAGGGTTGTATCTGCTATAAGAAGCACGCAGTATCCTCCTAAGGAGGTGGGAGATGAGGCAGCTGCAGAGGGGACCAGATGAGAACCCTTGCCCTTGGCCAGGGAGAGGTGGTATTGGCTCGGACAATAGGGCGGAGGTGCTGGGGATGGAAAGAGATGAAAGGCACACATGATGTGTAGGAGCTGAGATGTACAAGATTAGGTGATTAAAGGATGGAGGGGTTTGGAGGAGGGATAGATTTTGAGAGTCTGGATTAGGCAAACAAGTGACTGGTGGTGCCTCTTGGAGCTGCGGTGGTGGAGGAAGGTGGTTCTTGTCAACAGAGCGTGAATTCTACTATAAGTGTCAGAGGTATGATAGAATCCAAGTCAGTGAGTTCTTGTAGGAAAAACTACTTAAATCAGGGCCTTTAAACCACCAGTGCAGAAGAGCTGCTTGCCTTTTTAGGGCTCAAACAGGCTGTGATCCCTTATGTTGATTTGACACCTGTACCCACCTATACTCTGTCCAGTAGGACCTGTCTGCTGCTGTCAGGCTTAAGCATGATCATGTCAGGCTCCTGAGAAAATTTCTAAATGTCCTCAGTTCTGTTACTTACACACTATAGACCAGTGATCAGCGGTTTGTGGACCAACACCACTGTGCAGACCAGATTTTGAGTGGACTGAAAGAGTCTGACTCATGTACATATTTTCGAGAAGGAAGACTAAGGGAGAACGGTGTGGTCTTGTTTCAGAGCTCACAGCAGGCGGCACCAAAACAAGCACTTCAGTGCATTCCATCCTCTGCTGACCTGTTCTGATGGCCTGGGCTCTGGCCCAAGGCAGTAGGTAGGCCCAGGGGAGTGTGTGGATGAGCCATGTTTAGCAGCCAAGGCACGGGGCTGGCTTTCCACGTGGCTGGTACTTCCCAGGAACCCGGCTCGTCAGGACACAGCCTGGGCCCTGAGCTGGCACAAGCGCAGTGGGTTGAGAATTGCTCCCAAAAGCCTGAAATCTCAGGCCAGCATGTGGCCCATTGGGCTGGTGCCAGGAAGGGAGCTGGTCATGGCTCTGAGCCATCCTGTGTTGTTGCAGCTGCCCAAGGTCAGGCTGCAACTGCTGAGGTGACAAGGGAGCACGCTCCAGGCTGAGGGTAGGAGCCAGCCAGTGGTGGAGTCCTCAGGGCCAGCTCTGCAGGGTGACCTTGAGCCTCCTGGTCACAGCCTGTGGGCATATCTTTGCTGTGGTTGAGAGCTAAATTCTCTTGCACAGGTTGGGATTGTTCTCTGCCATCTGATGATGGTGTGGAAGAGGAGGATGGCAAGGGGACATGAGACTATGGGCAGGATATGCCTTTTGGGCCACTGCTTTGCCATATAACCTTTCTACAACTGAGTTTTCTCAGTTGTAGATCTATTAGATGGGCCTCATCAATAAATGAGGTCAATAAAGGGTGGTGATTATCAGCTGTTAGTACCTGCTAGGAAGATGTTAGGCCCTCCTGTGTTCCTATTCGACAGAGAAGATCACTTTGACCTTCACTGATTGAATCAGCCTTGTCAAGATGAACTATGTTCATTCATGGGTGATAGCAATGATAATAACCCAGCAACAGTCATGACAACTGTTATTTACTGAGTGCCCCACGCCTTACAGGGCCTGCTGATAATAGCCCCATTTTACAGATAAAGAAGTGAGGCTCCAATACCTTAAAATCCAATATTAAGTCACATTCAGTTCTTGGATCCTTCAGGCTTTCCAAATAGCACTGACTGAGCCAATTCCTTTAGTAAGAGAGCTGAGGGGTAAGGGACTACCATACAGGACAGAGCTGGGCTAGGTCACCTGACCCTGGTTTCACTTTAGTGACAATGGTGGAGGCCAGGAAGGGGGAGAGGCTTGCCCTAGATTCTCCAGGCTAAAAGACAGAGCTCCCTGTGAACTTGAACCTGAGGTTACCTGCTAAGCCTCCCTCCACTACGTTCACCCCAGGAGCAGGCTGCTTCCTGCCACCTCTATAGCCTTAGTTCCTAGCACAGGCTCCAGCACATCATAGGGACTCTGTGGTTATTGAAACAACAAATTAAAACTTCCTGGCTGGTTTTGTGGCAGGGAGGTTTTTTCAGCAAGGGGTCTGCAGACCTCTCCAGTCAGCCAGCGCCGGCTACTACTAACAGCTCAGAGCTTCCTGAGGTAGCTGCCCTTCAGCAAGTGGGCTGGCCTGGATCTGCAGGTCTTTATCTGCTGGTGTGTGGCTTTGGGCAAGTCTCCTAATCGCCCTTTGTTTATCCATCTGTGAAATAGGGATATTAGAAATCCTAAGGTCTCTGCATATGGAATGAATCTTATGCAGGAAGCAGTGTGCTTAGAACCATGCTGACATGGAATATTAAGTAAGTGTTAAATAAAATGTATAGGTCAACTAATGGAGCTTTGACCCCAAGAGCCCAGGGATGGGGTAGCTGGATCTTGCTGCCTTCTGTATGGAGCAGCACTGTCATGCTCTAAGCATGGGCTGAGACTTGGGATATGATGGAAGGAGCGCTGGGTGGGGAGTTAGCAATCCTTGTTCTCAGCCCTGCGACCCAATCGCTCTGTTTCCTTGGGAAAGCCACTCACCCTCTCTGCACCTTGGTTTTACTGTCCATAAGTGGAAAGTAGAAAGATCTCCAAGATCCCTCAGCATGGGTAGCCAAGCGTTAGTTTCAGGCTGTACATGGAGAGGGACCTAGCTCTACTACTTATGTCCGGGGCCAGGGGAAAATAGAGACAGAGGCTGCCCTTGGTTTCCCAATGGCAGGTACTCCCTTGCCCAGTATAACTGGCTCCAGGGCTTTGGGCCCTTTCCTCCTTGTGCTGTGGTCCGGTGCATCTCCAGTGCTTTGGATCTAGCACCCTAGGTGGGCAGAGCTGCCTCGCTGTGCAGCAGTATTTCCTTGAGACTTCACTAAGCTGACCCTGTGGCTGTGTCTCTCCTGACCTGGACTGTCAGCTCTGTGAATGCAGAGCCCAGCCTGACTGTTCTCCAGCACATCCCTGAGGCCAAGCATGGAGCCTGGCATGAGTTGGTGCCCCCAGAATTATGTGTTAACTGAAAAAAAGTAAAGCCGAAGCACACCTGTTAGGTCAAAGTATCCTATCTGCAGGCTCTCCACCCCAAGAATTCTACCCCAAGCACCAGAAATTCTATCTTAGGAACCAGCCAGCCCTGCTGGGAATTTCTCAGCAGGGTAGAATTGGCCATTTCCCAAGACTCCCCTGCTTAGTCTTCCAGGCCAAGGTGGACCCTAGGTCTCAGGAGGCTGCAGGACAGTCTTCCAATCTGGAAGGTTCCTAGTCCCCTGTGAGGGCTGCCCTGGCCCTGCCCTAGGGACAAGAACACTGGTTGGAATTTATAAGTGGCCGTCTCAGCTATGTCCCTGGTAAAGGGATTTTTTTTTTTTTTTTTTTTGGCTGCATGCACACGTGTGCTTATGAGTGTGGAAGAGACAGGAATGGGGACACAGAGGTAGAAAGGGGAAGAGGGCATGCGGAGCCATGTCAGAGACACCACAGAAGCTGCTGCAGGGAGAGTGAGGGGCTGAGGTGGGATGCGGTGTGGGCTGCAGAAGGGGCTCCTTCTGCCTAGGATCTGTGCTGGTATGGGGTGCCTCCCACTCCAGAGGAAGCTGGCCGTGGCCTGGGCACTTCCACCTTGGCCTGGGTATGGACCAGGGAGCATTTGTTAGACAACAAGCTGCAGCAGCCCAGCGACGGGAGCAGCCTTGAGCTGGCCAAGCAGCTTCTGCAATGAAGAGGTGGCACTGTGGTGGAGGGTGGGCACCAGAGTTGGTTAAGGGGTGTTTGGTCCCACCTATCAGAGTGCCTGGGAGCAGGGCCCTCTGCCACTGGTACCCGGGAGTCTCACCCTCACAAGGTGTGGGTGAGGATTAAGTAAAGGAATGCAGGCAAAGCTCTTGGTGCAGGGCTTGGCACAGAGAAAGGTAGCCCACAGCCAGCTCTTGGCCCTCCATTAATCCCACAGGTGGGTGGAGCAGGGGGGAGGGGATCAGCCCCAATTTATAGCAGGAAAACCAAGGCACAGATAGGGGCCGGAGCTTGCTCAGTGAGCCCGGCCAGCCAGGGCTGGAGCTGGAACTAGAATGAGTGCTGGCTTGCTTGCGTGGTCGCAGGCTACTGCTGCTTCCACTGCCCCGCCCTCCTCCTTTGGATGTCTCCTTTTGTGATGGTAACTCCAGGGTAGCTGTAATGGCCCTCTTAGCCCTCTTGCTGGGGGAGAAGCCTCGGCTCTCTGTCCATCTCAGATTCCCTGAGTTAGGCACACAAAAGTTCCTGTGATAAGAACGTGTGTCCCCAGGTGTGCTGGGTGGGGACTGGAGCTACTGCTCCTTGGCCATGTAGGCAGCCACCTCCTTTGAGTGAGCTATGCTGGCTGCAGGACCCTGGGTTCAATTGCAGCCACCCTCTGGGACAGAGCAGCGTGGGGGAGGGTGTGTGATGGAGAAGCTTCAGTGATTGGTTCCGTTCAGCCAGGGAGCGGTGGCTGCTGGCTTTGCGCTGCCCCAGCTGAGGAGCCCTCAGGATGTGTGTGGGGTGGAGCTGGCTTGCGATCCGATGGATGCCTCTTCCTCTGGAGCAGCACTTTGGGGGCCAGCTTGGCCCCAGGGGAGAGGTGGCAGGGCACCCAGGGCCAGCATTGGTGAGTGTGTGAGCGAAGAGCTGGCTCGGTCCCTCTCAGGCTGAAGGACCAGCTGACTGAGGACTCTTTCTCTGCACGTCCTGGCTCCTTCTCAGGTGAAAGTGGTTTGAGAAATCCCAGAGTTTCCTATTTGATGGAGGAAAGGCATCCAGCCTCTCTAGAGTGGCAGCGACCGGCTGGACAGGGTGTGTGTTTCGGAAGGGCGCTCGCTGGAAGAGAAGGAGGAAGAGGAGGAGGATAAGTAGGAGGAGGAGGAAGAGGAGGAGGGACGGTGATGCAAGGGTTTTAAAAAACGCTACCTAGATGTGGGAGGTGGAACCTGGTCATTTGGTTCTGCTTTTCCCAGCAGGTACTGCTCCCTTGGGGAACTTGGGTAAGTCCATAAATAGCCCTGCCAACACACAAAGGCGCTCTGTCTGGGGAAGGCAGCCACTTGACACGGCAGCGACCGCCCGCCCCGCGGGAGCTGCCACAGCGGCCCGCCTGCCTGCGGGAGGAGCCGGGTGGAGACCCAGCAGGCGGGTTGGTGGGAGCGGCAGCCAGGAGTCACCCAGGTCCCTGCAGAGTGCGCTGGGTAGGTACCTCGGAGGCAGGGCTGTGTGTGGTGGGTGAGGCGGCTCTTGGCCAAGCCACCCTGTGCCCTGTTTCTATTGTTTCTTCCCCAGGGCAGCCATTGATGGGCATGTTGTGATCAAACTGGTTGTGTTCTGTTCTGAGATCACTCTGTGTGTGTGTGTGTGTGTGTGTGTGTGTGTGTGTGTGTGAGAGAGAGAGAGAGAGAGAGAGAGAGATGGGAGGCAAGGGTTTTGCAGAGCCAGGGGTCATGCTTCTTCTGTTCCCTGCTTCTGGGCTGGCCAGCCAGCTTTTCTTTCTGGGAGGGACGACAGGGAATGTTTGGTGGCAGAGAAGTCCAGGACACTGTGTGGGGCAGGAGTGCTTAGCCAGTGGTGTTCGCTATTGCATAGGATGCTGGCCACACACTGGGCACTGGGATGGCAGTCTTGTTCCATTGGCAGGGAAGGAGGTAGTCTTGGGGAGGGTCACTTTTGATCCCCAAGATTCGCAGAAATGTCCGCCGGAAGCACAAGAAGGCTTTTTCTGCCTGAGGAGCTCCTGGCCCCATGGAGAAGGGCCTCCACCTGCTCCTTGGCCCCAGCCGGGACTCTTAAGGAAGAGGGTAGTAGGTAGTGACCCCCTGGCTCCATAGAGCTGGCCACTGCAAACAGCAGAGGCAAGTTCTTTTCTCAACTTGGAAAGTCACCTCTCTACTCTTGCCCTCAGGTGTCCACAAAAACCTTGCACCCAAGGGCCCATCCCTGGAGGGAGGAGAACCTGACCCAATGTAGGGAGAGGCCTCACCCAAATTGAAATAGCAAGTCTGTGGCTGAGCCAAGACCAGGGAGGCAGACCTCTGCCTCACAGAACGGCATGAATGTGACATGTGGGAAGTGGCTACCCTGACCTGAGCTGAGGAATCCAGCACTGCGTCTTGCTCTTCTGGCCTGAGATGCCTGGTTCAGTACGGGGCCTTCAGATCCTCAGCAACTCTTGAAAACTTTTCCTATCATGGAAACCCTCTGACATCAAGGAGGCTGAAGCAGGAGCATCTTCAAAGACAGGGGCTGCAGAGGTGCACCTGCCTGATGCCTGTGGGATCCCAGCCAGGGCACTGCAGCTGGAGTCAGAGTTTCCACTTGTGTCCCTTGAGTCTTCCGTGCCCAGCCAAGGGCACCTCCCCCTCCCCTCTTCCCCAGCATGTGGCATGGTGGAGCCCTGGGCGGGCCCTCCAGGGAGCCAAGTTCCGCTGCAGGGTGTGCTTGGGCCCAGCTGTCTGTTGAGATGCAAGCGGTGGTGAGGACGGAAGCTACAACCTCTTGCTGGGAAGTCTACAAGGCTTTGAACCAGAAGTATTGACGGGACTTCTGATTATAAATACTTTTTAGCAATGAAACCAGCACACTTCCAGCTTTCTTGCCCTTCTTTGCAGCTTCCACGAGTGCTCTTCCATCTGCCTCCCTTTCTTCCCTGCTTGCTTACCCTGCTTGATTTTCACGACCAGAGCCAGTAAGCCCATCCTTTGTTGGTGGCACCCCAGGTGGCTGCTTCAAGCCCTTTTTTTTTTTTTTTTTTTTTTTTTGGTGGAACCAGGGATTGAACTCAAGCCCTTGTGCTTGCCAGGGAAGCACTTATCCTACTGGGCTATCTCCCTGGCCCCTTCAAGCCCTTTTTATGCAGTACTTGGCCCTTATTCATCCCTTAGTCACCCAAGGGCCTGGCCCGCTCCCAGGGAGTAGTCAGAGAGGGGTGTTGAATTGCCCTGTCTAGCTAGATTGGGTTTTTCTGGAAGATAAACTCCAGTTTCCAAGTCTGCTCCATTTTCCCATCCTAGGTCTGTTCTGGCAAGGGAGATGGTGCTGCCAGCTAGAGTCTCACAAGGAGCTCCCTTAGGAGGGGCCTTAGTCTTTGTCTATCAGGCAATTGTTCATGGAGCCAAAGGTCTGGGGTCAGGGTTTGATGGGGGAGTGTTGATACCAACCTGGCTGGGGCCATGGGAGCCTGCTTAGCACACATCCTGCACTAGGTGGTGTCTACACCCATTCTGAGCCCTGGAGAGTTGGGGGTGCAGCCCTGGCTGTTTTGAATGCAGTGCTCAGTTTCCCAGACCTGGCTGAGATGGTGCCATCAGGTTGGACCTAGGTGTGCAGCCAGTGGTCTACCTGGTTCTCCCAGCAGAGAAGCACAGCTGGGGGGCGGGGGGTATGCCCTTGCCCAGCAGCATCCCTGGGGATTCTGAGAGCTGCTTCCCTTTTGGTCTCCAGGGTTCTGGAGATAGCAAAGTCTGTTTGTTCTCTAGACTGATAGAGAAGCAGGAGGCAGGAAAAGAAGAACCTGCCTGAGGCTCCAACCACTTCAGCTGTAAAGCGGGCCAGAGCCCAGGCCTGAGGTTGCGCAGCCCAAGTCTCTCTCTCTCTCTCTACTGCACTAGCTGGATGTCCCAGGGTACCTGGGTTTCATTTGGTACTCCACTTTGAAACTCCTTGTTCTCCTCCTGTTTGGACCTGGGGCTTCCTGGATAGAGCTCTGCTATTTCCTGGAAAGACAACTCATGTGGTGGAGAAAGCCCAGACCAAGGCACCTTCTAGTCCTGATCACTGATGCTTGCAGGCAAATATGCCTTTTTATGGCATAGCTTCCCCTTTGGAGCAAGCAGGAACTGGACCAGACATTGCCAGGCCCCTTCCAGCTATCTTAATTCTCTCTAGACCCCCTTGGCTTCTCATGTTTCAAGAGTCAGGGTCAAGGCAAGGGTCTGGCTCAGCCTCTGACCTTTTACTCCTTTGCCTCTGGGCAGAATCCTTCCTAAGAAATCTGCAGCCCAGGCCCTGCTGGGAGGTTTGTTGTTGTTTGTGGAGCCAGGCTGTTTCCAAGATGTCATTGCTCAGGGAAAACCATCATTCCTCCCAGGGATAAACAAGGCTGCTTATGGCTCAGCCCCTAAGCCAGGAGAGGCTGTAGCCACTCACAGCAGGCCAGCTGGGCTGAGCCCTAGGGAACCACCGCCTTCCACTACCCAGGCATCCAGAAGCTGGGTATGGGTGGGGTAGGAGGCCAGGGCATGAGCCACGTGGGAGCTCAGAGCTTCCAGGCACCAGAGAGGGAGGCAAAGATCCCAGGATGCCCTCTTCCTTCCAGCAGTGGCCTAGGTCATCACAGCAGATGTGTGGAGAGCTGTTAGGTGGACCCTCCACTCTAGATGGCCCAGCGCTTCTCCCTTGTCCTGGCTTACCATGGGTCAGCATGCCTGCACCAGGCACCATGGCCTAGGCTGCTGCCAAAGAACTCTATACAGTTTCTGACCTGGAGAGAGAGACGAGTGCACTGTGCTGTCATGGTACCCTTTGTGTTAGCCGTGGGGCACTCAACACAGGTGGAGAGGGGAAGAAAAAGGGTTTGCCAGAGCCTCTGGGGGCCAAATGGCCAGCAGGAACCTTTAGAGAAGGCAGGAGACAGCCAGGGCAAGGCTGTGGAGTGGAAGGTGGCATACCTGTGCTGCCCTGCAAGTTAAGGGCTGTAACTCATGTCCGGCCAGGACACTGTCCCCCCCCCCACTCATATCTTGATTAATGGGACTCCAGGTGATCCAAATAGTGGCTCTGTACAGTGCTCTCTGCCTCCTCCTTCCCTGCCTTCTTGCCTTTCATGTGTGTTAAGTGCTACACTCTTGCCAGGTATTGGAGGTGCAGACATAAAAGGCTCATTCTTTAATCTGGAGCTGGGGTGGGTAGATAAGGGATATAGACAATGCAGCATCAGTATTGAGGCATAGGACATGGTGTGGGAACCCCGGGGAAGCCACTAGTCCAGCCAAGAGGCTTCAGTGAAGCTTCCTGCAGGAGGTGAGGCTGTATTTCCTTGCATCAACACAGGCCAAGCGAAAGAGCAGTTCTCCATCCCAGTTTATCAACCCCTCTGCCGTGTAGGGCTGTGGGCTCTGATCCTGGGGGCAGTTCACTTGGGCAAAACCCAGAGCCTCCTATGCCTCCTGTTTCATCAGGTAGTGGCCCAACCTCAATGGCCAAATGCGATGTTCCCTCGAAGTTCTTAGACACACTCCATGCCTCTAGATTCTAGGTCATTTAGCAGTGGGAGTACTGTCGTACCCTATCTCACAAGTGGCTGTCACTAAATGTGGCACTGCAGGTGAGGCACTCAGCATGGGGTCTGAATTAGTCAGCTTTCTGTTGCTGGGACAAAATCCTTGACAAATGTACCAAAAGGAAGAAAAGTTGTTTCTGGTTCAATTTCAGAGATTTCTGTTGGTGGTCAGCTGGCTCCAAGGGAGAGTCATGGTGCAAAGTGCTGAGTCCACAGTGGCCAGGGCACAGAGAGGGAAAGGGCAAGGCTTACGACAAGACTACCCTCCGGGGTCACACCCCTAGTGCCCCACCTTCTGCAACCACGCTGACCTCCGAATAGCACATCAGTGCATTGATTCATTGATGACGCTAGTGGGCCCATGATCTAATCCCCTTTCTTAGAGTCTCACTTCTGAACACCTGAGACTTGGGGGGACACAGGGTAGTTCTAAGCCTCACTAGGGTCTGACTCAGAGAAGGCATTCAGCAGACAGGAGGTAGACAACAACTTGTTGCAGGAAAAAAAAATGCTGGACTGTGTTAGTGGAAATGTGTACCAAGCACACAGAGCTCATGATGGGGAAAGCCACTGTCTCCACAGAGAGCAGAGGGGGTGACACTGGGATGATAGCTTTTGTTTGTCTTTCAAACCACGTTTTAAAGGGAAATGTGGAATAGTTACAGGAAGATTAGAAATGTATAGCTGATACATTTTCACAAAGTGAATACACCCACGTAGTCCCCACTGAAGCCAAGAAATAGAACATTCCAGTTCCCTGGGAACCTCCCTTCACCCTCTTATAGTTATTATCACTGCAAAGGTAGCCTCTGTCCTGACTTCTGTCACTGACGACGATGCCCTGACTTTGAACCTTTTATACATGGCTTCATTGAATAGATATTCTTTTATGCTGGCTTCCCACCAGCATTTTGATAGTGAGATTCGTCAAAGTTTTTGCACTGAGTTATTCTGTTTGGTCTCATGGCTCTCTGGTGCTTCATTGGCTCCATATGCCAGAGTATCCATTCTACTTGTGGTGAGCATCTTGATTGTTGTTTTTTGTTTTAAATTCAAGACTGTAATGAACAGTGTTGCTACAAATTTCTTCGGGCATGCCTTTTGATGCACTGTTATTCTTTCTGTTGGATAAATACCTGAGATTTGCAATTGCAGAGTCATACAGTTATATATAATGAGTGCCTGTGGATGCCACCACATAATTTTGCTCCGTGCAACACCAGTACATTCTCCTTGAAGGTGTGTGAGTGCCCATTACTCTACTTACCAACTTTATTGGCATTAGATATTGTGATATGTAATTGTGGTTTTAATTTACATTTTTCTGATGACTAATGAGGTTAAATATCCTTACATATGTTGACTAGCAATTTATATAACTCTTTTGCAAAATGCTTGTTCAAATGTTTCTCCCATTTTCCTATTGGATTGTCTGTCTTTTTTCTGATTGATTTGTAGGAGTCAAAAAAATTCTAGATGTTCATTCAGTGTTGGGTAAATACGCTGTGAGTATGATCTACTCTGAGCTTTGTTTATTCACTTTTTAGGGAATATTGGAAGAAAAGAAATTCTTTTAGTGCAGTGTAATATGTTAATCTTTTTGTTTTATGGAAAGCACTTGTTAATTCTTTTCTGGGCTTTGAACAAGATTATGCTATTGTATCTTAGTATCCATGAGAGATTGGCTCCGGGGTGCCCTAGAGTCTGCCCACACATAATCTTACATCAAATGGTGCTGTCTCTGTGTATCTCCTGTACATCCCCACATGCATTTGTTTTATTTTTGAGACAAGGTCTCACTCTTGAACTCACTATGGAGCCCAGGCTGGCCTCAATCTTGTGTCATTCTCCTGCCTCAGCTTCTCAAGTGCTGGGATTATAGGTGTGTGCTGTCATGCTCGGCTCTCCTGTATACTTTAAAACATCTTTCTAATACCTGATACAATGAAAATACTCTTCAAATGTTATACAGTGTTGCTCAGGAAATAATGACAAGAAGAAAAGGCTGTACATTTTCACTACAGGTGAACTTTTTTAAAGTTTTGATCTGGTGTTGGTTAAATTGGGACATGAAATCCACAGACCTGGAGGATAAGCTTACTCTCTTATCATCTAGAAGTTCAGTCACTTTTTTTAATATTTAGATCTAAAATCCACTTGTCATAGGTCTTTTGGCACAGTGTGGCACAGAGGCCAGGGCTTGTTTCCCCTAGGTGGGTATCCAATTTATTCAAAAGACCATCCCCTCCCAAGGTGGAGCACTGTAGTCTTTGTCCCTAATGGAAGGCATGCCTTGTGGGTGGACTGGAGATTTAAAGGATGGGTAGAGGCTCACAAGGTAGACAGGGAGGGAGAACTTGCTAGGGGTCAGACGTGGCGTCGGCGCAGGTGTGGAGGTGTGCATTGGACTGGCAGGAAGAAAAAGAGGAAACTGTATGGTGGAGATGTTGGGTCAGGGCACACAGGGTGAGGACTTGGGACTTTATCTCAGATGGGTTGAAGAAGCAGGACACAAATATAGTCAGGTTTATGTAAGGCCAAGGGGCATGCAGGTCCAAGGGCAGGGATGGTAGGAGGGTGCATTTATTTATTTACTTACTTACTTGGTATAGGATCTTACTATGCAGTTCAGACTCATAGTGATCCTCCTGTCTCAGCCTCCCCAGTGCTGGGATTACAGGTGTGCACCACCATGCTTGGTTTTTGTGGCTGGCACAGCACACCCTGGTTCTGGGGCCAGAATGGCATGCAGTACCAGGGATCAGACCCGGGTCCTTGTGCTTGCCAGGTAGGCTCTTAGACCACTAAGCTATCTCCCCAGTCCCAGGAGGGTGCATTTAGAGCAGAACCAGCTGGTCACCCCTTGGCAGAGAGTAGGGTACATCCTCTTGGGGGGCTGTGGAGAGGCAGGAATGCGTCTGGGGCCCTGGAGGGTGACCAGGCCAAGTCGCAGATATCTATGCTGGTGTTCTTAGGTGGAAGAAATCCCCTCTGCTGCTTCCTGCAGAGCGTCCAGCACTGTAGGCCCTGATGCAAGAGGTATTAGAGGAATGGAGCAGACAAAGAGGTAGGGGTGGCCCTGGGGAGGTGGCCCTTTCTGCTTTTGCTGCCCTTGCTGCACCCACAAAGGAGTCTAACCACGCGCCAGGCCCTGAGCTCTGACCTTTCTGGGCCGGTTGCGATTCAGAGCTGGACAGATCCTCATGGGCAGAGTGACTTGTCTGAGAGATCACTCAGTGAGCCAAGCAGTGAGCCCAAGTGAAGGCCAAGCTTGGACTCACCCACTCCACAGCTTCCGAGGCCTGTGGCGCAGGTCTCATTTTCCTCCCTGGAAATCTGCAGCAAACCAGATTCCTATCCTAGGTGGTTGTAAAGGTCAGAATGTATCCAGTGCCCCGTCCCAGAGTTGGGTGCTGGCGACGGAGCTGACAAGGCTGCTGCTGCTATGATAGGAGTAATGATGATGATTACAGGAATTGCAAGTTTGTATTGAGTTTCTACTTGAGGTGTGATAGAAAAAGGAAGTGGAAAAAAATAAGGTGAATGTTTAAAAAACGCATTACAGAAAAGACACATTGCTACTGCTCCCCCCCCCCCCGAATACTCT
>PVKA01013275.1:0-16550 GCA_004027165.1 Ctenomys sociabilis | reverse complement strand
TCACAGTCATATAGGCTTTGGGGAGGAGCCAGAGGTTGCATGGTGCCCTATCTGGTGAGCAGGGTGGAGGAGGTCCTGCTGAGGTGTCTCCATGTGCCTGCCTTTGTGTTGGTGGCTCTTTCCTACAACTGTTTTATCACGCCTCGTAAGGACACTCATGAAAGGCAACTTTCAGAACTGCTTCTGAAAACGGCAAGCCCGAGGAGATAAGAATATTTTAAAAGAGGCAGATATTCTGAGAGAGATTAACGACAATGTGCGTTGAACTGTAATAAGTGTTTTAGAATGTAAACTTCTACTGTAGGATGATTACTGCTGGTACGTGCCAGGCTCTCTGCTCAGCTCCTTAGGCGGATTGCTACCAGCAGTGCTGTGCTCTGGCTACGTGGATCTGTGTCGCCACTGTACAGGCAAGTCTTGAAGGGGCTGAGCAGCCTGCACACAGGATTCAAGTCCCGAGTGGTCTCTGGGCCCCAGATCTGCAGCACAGGGGGCACCTTCCCTCTACTCCTGGCTCTCAGAGAGCTGCCCGTTTGCTGGGCTATTCCCTGAGGGGTGCCTGGTTTAGGCTGAGTCCATGGTGCCCACCTGGAAGCAAGGGCACTGCTGCGCGCTGAGCCCCGTGGCACACCAGCCCCTGTCTATGCATGCCCGTCACAGCTTTTTGAGGTCACGTGGTCAGGAAGTGGGTGTTGACCTCAGGCTTGCCTGATTGCCAGAGCTGGCCTCAAGACCAGCACTATTTCTGCCCTTCTGTAGGGTCTTCTGGCCTGGCAGGGCTTGCTTTGTTTCATCAGCCAGGTGTAGATTGCAGAAAAGCCCCACTTGGAAGTGGTCTCTGGGAAGCAGAAAGTTTAGCCGGTCCCCAGGTGTGTGGAGATCTTCGTCCCTCCCCACACCAGTGGGTGGGGCTCCTATCCGCAGTCACTGACCACTTGGAGTAAGAGTAAGGCCAGCAGTGCTGCCACTCCTAGGACCATCTCAAGTGCCCTGCACAGGGCCTGGCCCGCCCAAGTGGGCCCTCAGCAAGGGAGGGAGGAGAAAGGAACTAAAGAGGGCAGGAAAGGAGCTCTGGGGTGGCAGGAAGACCCAACTCCTCTGCTGGGTGTGCATGCATGCGTACATACACGGGCACATGTGCCCTAATAGCTCTACCTGCTCAAGTTCATGTCCTGCTCATCCCATCCCAAGTGCTCCAGTGAGATGCTCCTTAACAGGCCACACCTCGAGGGCTTGTAGCTTCCCTGCCAGCGCTTGGCATGCTTGATTCTTGTAGCCTGAGGCTTTGGCTCGTAGGTGGCCCTGGCTTGCTTCTGTACCACAGAGCTACTCAGCAAATGTAGCTATACAGCCCAGCCCCTGAGTAGCCCACCTCTGTCTCCTTAGTGCTGTAGGGATAGGAAATGTGGAGCTAGAAACAGAAGAAAAGGGTAACTATGAAAAAGACAGGGGAGGGCCGGCGGTATAGCTCAGCGGACTAAGCGCTTGCTTAGGTAAGCGCAGGGACCAGTGTTCGATCCTTGGTTCCCCAAGCCGCGCCGGCCCCGCCTTCGGGTGCGCTGAGCCAGCGATGCAATCTGGGCGTGGTGGCGCGTGCCTGTAATCCCAGCACATGGGAGGCAAAAAGCAGGAAGATCACTATGAATGTGGGTTGCATGCATAGTGAGACCCTGCACCAAAAAAAAAAAAAAAAAAAAAACAGGAAAAAAATAAATAAATAAATAAAATACAAAAAAAAAGAAAAAGACAGGGGAATCATTAATTGAGCACCTGCTGTCTACCAGGCACTACAGCCGTTCCTTTGCCTATACTCTCTTGCTTCCAACCCTGTGAGTTTAGTATCATTGACCCCATTTTGCAAAAGGAAACTGGGACTCACAGAGGTTAAGTAACTTGGACCAGATCAAAACACGGTAAGTAGAGGAACTCTGGGAAGGCAGGGGTGAGTGAGATGAGCTGTGGCCCATGAGCACACATCAACTTTGGGGCGAGGTACAGCACCCGTGCCTCCTCCAGAATTCCGTGCTGTCTCTGCTGCAGCCCTAGTCTCATCCCTTTTCCTGTGGCCTCCCCTGCTGATAGCCCTGCTGGTCTTTTCCTACTGCTTTTGTGCTTCCACGACTCCCTGGGTGGGTAGGGACAGTGGGGGACAGGGGAGAGTGACCTGGCCCCTGCTAGTGTCCTTCACTGACCTGCTACCTTCAGGGCAAGAACATGTCTGGCTGCTGTTTGGCACAGGCCTTGGCATGGGCTGGGTTCTGTAGGTATTTGGGGGTGGGGTGGAGCAAGGCAGGCTGGGCATGGACAGGGGCCCAGAGTTCTCCAGCTAGGGGATGTTAGGGAGCTCGCAGGACAGGCAGGAAGTGGACCTGAGCACGTAGAGGTGTTATGAGACAAGGCAGTCTGCACAGCAGCAGAGAAGGAGGGTACGGGCAGGAAGGGAGCGGTGGAGATGCCTGACCTGAGCTGGCTGCTGAGCAGGGCACTCGGGCTGGGCCAGAACTGGAGTTCTCCTTGCTGTCTGTCACCATGTCCATGGAAGACACCAGAGAATCCCAGCTTTCAACTGCTTACCTTTCAGAGGGGAGAGTTGGAGGTAAAGAAGGAGTCTAGGGGGTTCAGATCCCTTTGGCCCACTCTGGAAGTGGTGTCCAAGACCCTGAGAGGAGAGCAGGCCTGGCCAGGCTGTGACAGGAGAGCATAGCTTGCCAGCTGCCTCCCCTGGCCGCCTGGGGGGCAGCTAGGCATCTAGGAGGGCCTAGTGGGCTGCCAGACGCATGTCTTTTTGGCTTGGTTAGGTGGCAGTGCCAGGAGCAGGGTAGGCTTCCTACTTGTCTCTTCTCTGGGATTCCTCTTTCCTGAGTGTTGGCTTTGTGCAGAGCTTCTGACCTGGGAAGAGCCACCTCTCTGGGCCTCACTTTGCTTTCAGTAGAATGGGCTCACTCTGTGCAACAGGGTGCTGAGCCAGCCATAGACCATGAATCATGGGATCCTTGAGGTACAGAGAGCTGCAACCTGGGGCCCAATTCTTTTTTCTTCCCTGGTCCTCTGTGGATGGGGCCCATGAATGGAGAGAAACCTCTAGTGGATTTGCCAGCTCCCCACCTAGGTCTCCCCTCTTCTGCACAGCTTCCTACCACACAGGAAGCCTTGTGTTAGGAACCAGACCCAGGCGGCACACCCTGACTAGGTTGTGCGCCTGGAGGACACCACCCTCCTTCTCTGCACCTCATCTCCTTGTTCCCTGAGGCCTCTCCTTAGCACCATCTGGGAGTTAGAAAAAAAATGAAAATACCCAGGTTCTACCCTTAGGGAATCTGATCCACTAGGTCTAGAACGGGGGTCCCAAGGCAGGTATATAAAAATGTTCCACAGATGACTCTAGTGGGAATGTCTCCATTGAGATTGGGCTAGAATGGGGTTTTTCAAACTTTATAATAGATACAGGAGTCACTCAGGGTCTCATTAAAATGCAGTTTCTGATCCTGTAGGCTTAAGAGTCTGCACTTCACCCTGTAGCAGTGGCCACACTTGGGGGAGAGAGTCCAGTGGCCTGGTGAACTCCACTGTATCCTTTATTCAGTTATTCATCAGACATCTACAGTGGGGGAGTGGCGAAGCCAGAGGAGAGTGCAGAACCAGCTTCTGCTGGGACTACAGCATTTGGACTTTAGCTCTGAGGCTCTGGGAGAAACATCAGGGTTTTAAGCAAAGGAATGAAAGTTCAGATTTGTTCCAGAAGACTCCCTGCCACATCATAGAGCATGGGCTGGGCCACCACTGGGAGGTTGGCACCATACAGTGGGGGATGATGGTGTGTAATTGGATGTGAATAGAGCAAAAGATCCTCCCCTCTGCTCCCCTCCCCTCTCTTCCTCTCCTTTTCCTCTTCCTCCTCCTCCACCTCCTCCTCTCTTCTTTAAAACCAATACATTTATTTTTTTAAGGCACCTTTGGGAATTGAGCAGGAAGCACAGGGCACTTTTATGCCTCCTCTCCCACCCATGCATGGCTCCCCAGTTGACAGACTTCCTAGATTTGACAAGGAACAGCCCTGAGGATTGGGTGAATGGCCATGAGGGGTGGTAGTGAAGGAAAAGGAGAGAGAATGGTATCCAAGTTCCTAGACTGGGTATCTAGGACGGTATCATAAAGGGACCCAGAGGAGGAAGGGACTAGGACAATCACACACTCAGCCTGGGCTGCACTGTTCTCAAGTACTGATGGGGAACACAGGAGTTCTCCACTCTGTCCCTCAAATATGTAGGCTGAGTGCCTTGTGGCCCCTTGTGACCCCTTGTGGCATGTGTATCTCCTCCCAAGGGAGCCTCCCCTGTGGGCGGAGCAAATTGCTATTCTTACTCAAGGTCCCCTCCCAGGTCGTGGTCCCTCTAAGCCTCCTGGCCCAGTCTCCCCTTTTGTTCTCTCCCAGCACCTCATAGCTCTGCTGTGCCTAGCAGGGTGTGCTTAGTGTGTGTCCTGTCATCATGCAGATGTCATCCTTCCTGTCTAGCCTGTGAGCTTCATGAGGACAGGGATCACTGGACCTTTTCCCTTTCCCTGCCGTGTATCTTTGAGCCTGGACGTATGTTTGGAGCAGACCCCTTCTATGGAGGCTGGGCCACGGCTTGCCTGTGAGATACAGGATCTAGAGAAAGATCTTGGCTTGTTCTGTGGGCAGGGAGGTGTCATGGCTGATGCCTGCTGGGTGCCTAATGGAGGAATGTGCTGCCCTGAGGGGACAGAGGCCCCCCACAGGAAGTTGGGAGGGAATAGAGCTCAGCTGCACTGACAGGCAGTGGCTAACACTTATTGAGTGCTTTCCTGGCTGTCCAGTGCCATGCTGTGGGTGTGTGTTAGCCCATTTATTCACCTAGTAGCTGTGTGAGGAAGTGTTTTTAACCCTGTGTAGTGGATAAGGAAACTGAGGCACGGAGAGGTGAAGCCCAAGGTCCTCTATCCAGTAAATCTGAAGCAGGCTCAGTGTCCACAGCCTCTGGTATGGTCAGCTGTGCCCTCTGTCCTCCTGGACTTTGGCCAACTTGTCTAGGTAGGAGAAGGGAAAAGAATGGTCTGAAGGGTCCTGAATTGTCAGCAGAGACAGTGGTGAGGGCTCAGACCTCTGGGTGCCAAGTAGCCAGACCTGGAGGAGCTGCACTGAAGCTGGGTGGAGGATGCTAGGTGCTGGCTGAACAGCTGAGGTTTGGGGACCCAGAAGGTGGGGACCAGGGTGCACCAAACTTGAAGGCACAAGGGGGGGGCAGCTTTACCCTCTTTCACTGCCTAGAAAGTTAGGTAGCCTGGGATCTGTCAGCCAGCAAATGTTGAAGATTCCAGCCCAGCTCTCTGGCTTTGTGTCTAGTGCCTTCTATAAAATCCTGACTGAGCAAGGGACACCCTGAGGCCTAGGCAAACCCAGTATACCGCCTCCCAGAGCAGGAAGTGGTTCTGAGGGCAGCTGCTGAGCAGGTATCTGGGTGGATGTAATGAATCATCAGCGTGAGGCCTGCAGGTTGCCTCTGGGGTCAGGAGCCCTGGCTCTGAAGTGAATAGGTGCGTGACATTGAGCAAGTAAGTCTCTGCCAGCCACCCACTGAACCCAGTGGGCAGTCAGTGAGGTTCTGGGTCCGGGAGCCATACTGGTGTAGTAGGAGCTCTGGGCGTCATAGCTGCCACCCTTCCCTAGCCTGTTTTGGATTGGATTTGGGAGAGGATTTGATTAGGTCCTAAACAGTGCTGTTTAGAGGGCCTGGCTCATTTCCTGTGTGTTGCTAGCAGGCAAGAGGAGGGCAAGATTAACCCTGGTGCAGCCAAGCCAAGGATTGATGGATGGAGAGATACCGGGTGCTGGGAAGAGCTGCACTGGCCAGCGCTGGACCAGAGGCCCTGGGTGGGCAGGCTGGCCTCAGCTGGGCTCACTGGCTGGATTCTTGTCACTCCAACCTGTTGCAACAACTAAGTGTGTCTGCAGCTGCCTGCACTTCCTCCGTAGGTGTGTCAACCAGCATGCTCCTGAAGCCCTGTCTCTGGCCTCTTTCTTTTTGTCTGCTTCACTGAGAGCAGCAACTCAGTGTGTGACTCATCCCCCCCCCCCCATCCTCTCAGTACCTTCCCTATGCCCAGAGAATGAATGAATGAATGCGAGTATGCCCTGCCCCCACATCCTGCAGCCACTGCCCTGAGCAGGTTTGATGCAGACAACTCTGTTGCTGTCTTTTGTTGGTGACAGACAAGCCACACCTGGCATTCATTCTTGGACCTTGCCCTCATCTTTATCTCCTCTCTGGCTATAATTCTCCTGAGCTTGCCACTGCTCACCCCTGGGGTACTCAGGTGTCAGTAGCTGTCGAAGAGCACCCTTCAAGGCACTCCTATCCCAGTTCTCCCCAGCGCTGGCCTGACCAAAACAGCCCACTTGGTTGTCGTCTCACAGGCCCTGCCTGGAAGCACAGCAAGGGACAATGAACCTTGCCTTTTGTCTACAAAGCATCTGTCCTACTTCCAATTTGAGGCTGGCTGTTTCCCCTGTATCTGGATCCTGAGGGTCCCAAATCTTTGTGTGTAAGAGGTTGTGGACAGGAGACTAGTTTTAATCCTGTGTGTGAGCCTTTGATTTCTTAGGTTTCGAAACCCTTTCCCTCTAGGGGCTCAGCTTCCCACCTCTAAAATAAGATGAAACTGCTTGTGTGTGTGTGTATGTGTGTTTTTTTTTCAGAACCGGGGATTGAACTCAGGCCCTTGTGCTTGCCAAGCAAGTGCTGCTTGGTAAGTACTGAGCCATCTCCCTGGCAACTCAAAACTGCTTGTAACTACCATCCTACCCGATGCTCTCCCTGGGCCAGGCATGTAGGGAGACCAGGTAGAGCCTGTGAGTTCCACACAATGTCCTAGGGCTCTGTTCCCAATGAGAGATACAGGCTCTGGGGCCTGAGAAGCTTGACCAGAGGTGGTCCTATGAGGATGGGCTGCTGCGTGGGGAGCTCAAGTGCATAACTGCTAGGCACTCTGGGTGGTTTTTTGGCAATCTTGGAGTCCCTTGGTTAAGTCCCCTGGAGAGAGCACCTCTGCCCAGTGGCACTTCCCCTCTTGGCTTTGTTTGGTTTGGCCCAGCCTGGGGCAGGTTGTCAAGAGGCAGGCTGACTTGCATTTCTGGTTTGGGGCTTGTCACTGTACTTTCCCCAGGATACTGGGTGGGCTCTGCAGGCAGGTACCCTTGGGACAGGCCTGCCCCCAGGGAGGAGAAATCAGCTTGTTCCTTTTCTAGTGTCGCTCAGTGTCAGGTCCCAATGACATCTGAGGTTGCTGCTGTTTGTATCTTTTCCCAAGGACTAGAGAGGTAGGTGTGTGTGGAGAAAGGTGTGGATGTGGGGTTCAGGGGAGTTGACTGGGGGCTGTTTATTTTTCTAGATGAAGAAAAGGTTCTAGGGTTTAGATCAGAAATTGAGTTTAGGGTCTAGGATTTGGATCAGAAATTGGCTTCAGAGGCCTGGGCTCTGAGTCTCTTCCAGCCCTGAATGATGCAGGTCAGCTTTGGGCGAGTCACCGAGTCCCTGTCCAGCCAGTCTGGGCCTTTGGTCTTCTTGCCTGTCCAGTGGAGAGCTGTGGCAATCTGGGCAGAGGATGTGCCAAACACGGCCCTTAGCTTCCAGCAGTTCTGAAGTAAGGGTTCTGGTATCACAGTGGCCAACAGTGATTCTGGGCCTTGGGCAAAGTTTACTTTCAGGAGTTCCTGGGGAAGATGAACCTGTATGTGAGATCTCTGAGTGCAGAATTTCTAACTCTAGATCCATTTTTATAAATCAGTACAGCTACCATCACTCACCTTGTTTCCATTAAGAGCTTTATGCTTTTATAGTCTATTCTAGTTTGTCACTTGAGCACATTGGTTATCCTACTCACAGGTGGAGACCTGGAGGCCCTGGTTATTGATTGGTTCTATCTGCTCCTGTAGTGTGATTCGAGGTTGTCCCCTGCCCCTCTCTGTCTATGCAATGGCAGTTTTCTGTTACTGATGTTTTATGGTCTAAGGCTGTGAGATCTATAGGTCCCTGGGTGGGCACCTCCTGGACACAACAGAGTTGCTGGGGAGAGAAGGCTGTGGAGTCAGTGGCCCAGGAACCAGAGGTGGCTCCTGGTGTGCTAAGGTGTGCGCTTTCTGACTCAGCCAAGTCATTCTAGAATCCTCCAGGGTTTCCCCTTCCTCTCCACTGCCTGAGGCCCTTTTACTTTCATGTCCCACACTGTACTTTCACATTTGCACTGGTGTTCCCAGAGGGTGGCCCTTGACGTGTGTGCTGCAGCTTCCTGGAGCCACGTGTTCCTGGGTCGCATGCTCGCAGCTGAGAAGGCCTGCCTGAACTTCATCCATCCCTGCCCTTCCCTGGTTTCTCAGGTTTTCGGTGTCTCATGGCACAGGGAGCAGCCTTCAAGAGTGGCCTTCAGGGCAGTGGAGAAGTCATTATACTCAGCGTTCTGTTTTCTAGTTCTGTTACCCATCAAATGGTCATTCATGGCCTTTAGAACTGGAGCACATAACAGCATTCTGGATACTTGCCTTGGAAATTCTGCACCGGAACACGCTTGTGCACTTGTTCCTACACCTCTCTGTTCCATAGTAGGTGCTGGGTCTTCCTCTTTCATTCAGCTGTAGGTGGCTGTGGCCCATGTGGGCTCCAAAGAGTTCTAGCTATAGCATTCCAGGTCCTTGGGTGTGGCAAGGAGCTGGGTTCAGGGCTGAGAGCTGCTGCCCCCTGAGGCTGTGGCCCCCTCAACACTGCTGTTGCCAGGGCCACACTTCCTTGTAAGAGAGATGCCCTTCAGACTCTCATCACCTGAGTTGTCTTCTTTGTTTGCAATTGAAACCTACCTAGTAAAACCCTGAGGGTCCCTTGGGTTGTGTGTGAGGCAGGGAAGTGTGTGTGTGTGATCTCTAAGGTTCTGCCACACAGTTTGAAAGTCTCTGGGTGGGTAATCTCCTGGTGCCTTGACTGTATGTCTGTGACATCTGGTTAGTCCAGGTGTGGGCAATGTTTTACAATTCTGGTTTCATTCCAGTCTACTGATTTCGAAAAGATACTTAACATTTAGAGCAAATTCTTGTTGGAATGACTCACTCAGATTTCTTTAAACTTTGGCTCTCTGGCCATGCTGAGGATTCTGCCACTCGGCGACCGCTCTGGTGTGGGGCTTATCTTAGTTCTGGTCCATAGAGGCAAAGACTGTGTAGTGCTTCCTTTACTCCCAGTGCAGTGTCATCCCTGTTTTCTTTTGTAAAATGAGGATAATGATGCAGTGGGGCAGATCATGTGAGAGAGGGGACTGAAGCTGGAGTGGGGCCTAACACAGCAGGGGCCAGACCCATGCTGGGGACCTCTTGCTCTTCTCCCTTGAGGGACCAGTGGTGCTTTAGATGAGCAGAAGCTCCAGGGAGGGAGAAGCTGGGGGCTCCATGTGCTGAGCCAAGAGACCTTTCGGGTTCCTGTCCAGTCCTTGGCCTTTTTATTGTGGGTTTCGGGGTTCAGGCTGCTCCCTGATTTGGTGTCAGCTGCTGGAACGTGGGTTTGTTTGGCCTCTTGTAACCTCCTCTTCTGAACCATCCTTGCGTCTGTTCTGCTTTCCAGATGTTTGAGACAGAGGCAGATGAGAAGAAAGAGATGCCCTCGGAGGAAGGGAAGGGACCGGGTGCTGAGGAGCCCCCACCCAGCAAGGACTGCTCTCCTGGGCAGGAGCTGCCTCCAGGAGGGGAGCTTCTGTCCACCCAGGACTCCTCTGCGGGGCAGGAACCTGCTTCTGGCCAAGAATCTCTGCCAAATAAAGACTCACCTTGTGGTCAAGAGCCCTCTCCAGGCTCAGAAGCCCCGGCAAGCGAAGACTCCCTGCCAGGCCAGGGGTCCCCTCCAACTTCAGAACTCCCCTCTTGTCAGGACCTTCCTGCTGATCAAGGATCTGCTCCTCACCAGGACCCTCCAGCAGGCCAAGACCCCCCTGTGGTTGCAAAGTCCCCCATCCAGACCCCTCCACCTTGTCAAGATCTGCCTCCCAGCCAGTGCTCCATGCCCACTGAGGCCCTTACTAAGGAGACCTCACACTCTGAGGACCTAGTGGCAGCTACTGAGCCCCTGCCTGCTGCCTCCAAACCTGCCTTTGTGATTCCCGAGGTCCGGCTGGATAACACCTACAGCCAGCAGGCAGGGGCCCAGGGAGGCAGCTCAGGAGATGAGGAGGAGGCAGAGGGGACAGAGGAGGCGGAGGACGAAGAGGAAGAGGAGGATGAGGACACGAGCGATGACAACTATGGAGAGCGCTGTGAGGCCAAGCGCAGCAGCATGATCGAGACAGGCCAAGGGGGTGAATGTAGCCTCTCATTGCGGGTACAGAACTCACTGCGGCGCCGGACGCACAGCGAGGGCAGCCTGCTGCAGGAGGCCCGAGGGCCCTGTTTCTCCTCCGACACCACCCTGCACTGCTCTGACGGCGAGGGTTCTTCATCCGGCTGGGCCATACCTTCACCTCGCACCCTCAAGAAAGAGCTGGGTCGCAATGGTGGCTCCATGCACCACCTTTCCCTCTTCTTCACAGGACACAGGAAGGTAAGAGGGTAAAGGTGGAAGGGGGCAGGCTTGTGGGAGGGAGAGCCATCGCCCACCCCTGCACTTTGGTGAGGCTCCTGCAGAACTTTCTACCGACATGACAGAAGATGAAACAATGGCCGGAAGGAGCTAGAAGGCAGAGTCTAGACAAACTGTGACTCCAAGACTTTAGACACTGTGTTTCTATAGCTTCGCTGTCTTCTTGTCCCCAATGGAGGCAGAGTAGGTTTGGCCCAGCCTAGGACAATGAGTATTGAGTTAAAATATCTGAGATAATAGCTGAGGAAATAGTTACAATTTGGATGTGCTACAGCCCTAGCTGAACTAGAAATCTACGGCCCATAGTCACAGAGAGCATCTATTTATCCTATGTTGGCATTTTTCTTCTTTTTTTTTTAATTTTATGCATTTGGTTCAGGGTCTCACTATGCAGCTTGGACTCCTAGGGATCTTTCTGTTTTCAGTCTCCCCAGAGCTGGGATTACCTGCCATAGTGTGCCTAGGAACAGGGCCAGCGTGGCATGTGGTACCAGAAATGAACCCCAGTCCCTGTGCTTGCCTAAGAAGGTGCTTAGTCTGCTGAGCTATCTCACCAGCCCTGGCGTTATTCTAAGCAGTTTGTATTAATTCACTGGTTCTCAAAAGAACCCTATGAAGCAGGGGGTATTTTTATGCCCATTTTACAAATGAGGAAACTGAGGCACAGAGATGTTATCTAACTTTTCCAGGCACACAGTTTATGGTGTGTAAGCCAGAATTAGATTCTGGTCGCAGGACTAGAACTTGTAAGTACTATATTATATGTACTATGCTGTTTATGCAAATATTTCTACATAGGTAAGTAAGTGTGGATTTCCTGTGTGTGCTCAGTGTCACCACAGGGGCCACAGAGGTGTGGAATGAGTTATCTGTGTGGACTTGGGACACAGCTTAAGAGAGAACAGATTGTGCTGTAGGCTTGAAGCCCACCATCCAATTTGATGCCTTGCTCTGTCTCTTACTTCTGGTGTAGCTTTGGGCAAATTGTCTCACTCCTCTGAGCCTCACTTCCTTTCCCTGGGAAATAGGGGTCAATAGCATTTGAGTCCCAGGGTGGGAAGGATGAACCAGAAGAGGCTGGGGTCTAAGAACATGGAGGACATTGGCACAGCCTCATGGAGCCCTGGTGCCTGTCCTGCTCTTGAAGTGCAGTTACAGAGTGAGGCCTTCTTGTGACAAATGGGAGTGGCTCAGTGGGAAGGGTAGTTAGGGTCCAGTGGAGCTGACCCTCAGAGGCCTGCAGGTTCAGAAGAGACTCGAGTGCCTGGGACGAAGAATTAGGAGGAAGATGATCCAGCTGGCCCGAAAGGTTGAACAACTTTAGAATAAGCAGGGGAAGGAGCAGGCATTCGTTGGCTAGAGCAGGAGATCCCTAAAGGGCAGTATAGGGCATGTATGCTGCCATGGAAGACATCACTAATGGATCCCAGCACACTTCCCCACTGAAGTGGGACAGGGCTTCTGAAGCCCTCTTAGCTTCTTAGCCACTAGCAGTAAGGCCGACTTGGTGTTTGTGAAGATATCTTCTGCTAAAAGCTGGTTAGGCTGAAAGGACAGAGCAGGGACCTCCAGAAAGGGCATTGAGGTAGAGCAAAATCCCTGAGGAACTGGGACTGGCTCTTAAGTTTCCTCATCTGTAAGCACCTGTAGTTCTCAAAACTTCGTGTGCCCCAAAATGGCCAGAGAAAGTCCCTCGTGTGATGTCTAGTCTCCAACCATAGGCTCTGAAATCAATTTCCAGGAGTAGTGCCCAGACTCTGCTTATGAAGCAGTCCCTCCCGGGATTGTGATGCCCTCCTGGGCTGGAGTGTTACCATCGTGGGCCACTTCTTGAGGCAGCACTACAGGAGAGGTGGGGCCTCAGGCTGAGCTGCATCAGGCCTCACCATCTCTCTCTAGAGGGTAGCTGATGACCAAAGACCCACCACCTGCCTTGGGCCTCCCAGTGCTGATACCCTGCCAGACCCTTCCCTTCCTGTTCTAGTCCTCTATTACCCCTGCTCCAAGATAAATATTTACATTCTGATAAATTTGAGCATTCATGTACACACATCCAGCTCCCCAGTTCTCCTGATCCCACTCCTACTTTGGAGCACACATTCTGCTGGGAGTGTGGCAGACCCAGATTAGCTCTCCTGCCTCAACCTCCTCCTGTGGATGCCCAAGTTCCCACTGGTGTCCCAGTCTCTCCCATTCCCTTTGGCCTTATGCCCACTTTTCTTGAGCTGGAGTGATTTGCTGGGGGTGTTCTGAGAGTGCGCCCAGCCCCATGGTGGCCACCCTCCCTCCCCTGTGACCTCTACCTCCCAGGCCTTGAGTCCTTCCTCAGCCTCCTCCTGCTCTTTCCAGTCCACCAGGAAGGGCCCTGTCCTGGCTAAGAGGTCAGGAAGTCTGCTCTAGATGAGCACCTGGCTGCCACTAGACTCCCTTCGTGACAGGCCTTGGGCTAATCCCTGTCCCATCTGAGCCTGTTTCCTCACTGAAGAAGTGGGTAGGTTACTTTACTAATGCCATCTGCTTAGGAGTGAGTGCTGGAGGGATGAAATAGCTTGATCCAGATATTTAGGGCAGTACTCGCACCCAGCACCAAGGGGCTGTTCCATACATGGCCTTGGTGTTCTGTGGAAGAGGCGGAGAAGTTGGGGTCAGCAGGAGCAAGAGCCGTGGCAGCCGTGGCCCGCACCACCCATCCCCCTCCGACCTTCACAGCAGTGCTGTGTGGTGGCCCTGGTGCTCCTCTCTGCAGGGCTGAGCCTGTTTTAGCCCAGGCTGCACAGCCAGTCAGGTTGTAGCCAGACAGTGATCTCACCCTGTCCAGTCCTCTGTGACTGCCCCAGACCCATGCATTCATGCTGATGAGGGTGGGGTCAGGTAGGGAGGAGGAGGGGCCGTGTATTCCCCCATACTTCCTGGCTTGGGACTGGCTGACCTGACCGGGGAGGGTTGGTGATGGGCCATTAATCCCAGCCAGTGCCAAATAAGAGGTAAAATCTTTAGGCTGTGGATCCAGGGAGACCCAGGTTCAAGTCTCAGCTCTACCTCCTTTCTGGCTCTGAGGCTTTGGCCAAGTAGCTTCATTCTCTGAGCTCATTTTCTCATACAGTGTGGGTTCAGGTAGCAGTGTGTACACCTCTCTGTGCTGGGGGCTGTATAGGCTCTGTGCCCAGGGCAGTGATCTGGGAATGAATGAGATAAGACCCAGAAGGGCCCTAAGAGCTGAGGGGGCGTTCATGCTGCTGCTTGAGCCAGCCGAGGCTGCCAGGAGCACATGCTGCCTGCCGCAGGGGGACACTGTTCCTACAGCTGTTCCTTCTTCCCCCGCCGCTGTTACCCTACTAGTGTATGTCCCGAGTGACTTCTACTGTGTGTTGGAATCCAACACATCCCAGGGATGGTCTGTGTGGCAGAGCTGTCCCCTAGGTGTGCCGGCTGAGGAATAGAGAGAAGGGTCTTGAGGGTAAACCCAGCGGGCCAGAGCTCCCTCTGTGTGGTTGAGCTGGTGCATGGCGCCCCCTGCTGGCAGACATCTAGCTACCCAGCGGCGCAGATTCAGAGGCCTACATCTGTCCCTTTCCTGAGATGCCAGAGGAGCGCCACGGGATAAATTCTGTGTCTGAGGCCAGTCATTAAATCACACCCCAACCTGTTCTGGCCCAGCCCAGTGTCATGAGCCATTCCTTGCCATAGGAGGGACCAAAGGCGGAGCCCTGCCCTGGCTTCCTTCCTCCCCCCCTGCGGAGGCCTGGCAGGGGCAGAGGCTGTCAGAGAGGATGCCAGCCCACTGCACTGAGCTTTCCACCCTGGCGGAGGTCAGGCAAGAAGACCCCTATGGTGCCTTCCAGCTCCAGGATGCGATGACCCTTCCAAGGCTCTTGCTTTCAAGTGGCCTAAAGAGTTATTTCCCATGTTTAAATAAGTAAATAGAGAGTTTAGACCCACCGTGGCCACATGGGCACAGGGGGCCCAGCCAGGGAGCCCTACAGCTCAGACCAGGATGAGGAAGAGAACTCACAGAGGATCTGCCACCCGCACTTGGCTTTGGAGCCAAACACCAAGCTCTCTGCTATTTGCCAACTGTGGGGAACATAGGCAAGTTAGCAAACCACTCTGGGCCTCAGTTTCCTTAGCTGTGAACTTGGAGAAATAGCAAATATTTCTTAGAATTAGAAGGAGAAAGCACGGGAAGCAGGTGCCCACCACATAGTGAGGTAAGCACTACCCAAGTGTGCTATTGCCAGCCCTGTCGGGAAGTCCGGGTTCACCCCCTTTTAATGATAAAGAAACTGAGGCACAGAGAAGGGTAGAACTGAACTAAGGTCAATTAGTTAATACGTGATTAAGCTCAGAGTCAGATCCGGGCAATTATGAATCTACACTCTTAATCACTACTGTAATTATAGCTCTAATGATGGGAAGAATTATAATTATTATTCCAAGAGGCTGCAAGCTGCTGGGCCTGGTGGTGGCTGGGTGAAGGGGGGCAGGCCCCAGGGGTTCCTGCCTGAGTACACAGAGGGATGTGGGCGGTTCTGGGCCACCAGCTTTTTTGTCCTTCAGCAGGAGAGAGGGAAAGAGCAGTCCCCACTGCAGCTGGAGAAAGATTTAGGGGCCCACTTTGACCCCTTCCAAGGCCCTAGGCCACAAGCTCCCTGTGGACTTGGGGAATCCCTAGAAGAGGACTCAGAACTCTGTCCACTCAGCGTCTGCTCTTCCTGGCCTGCAGACCCTGCCTGGTGCATGGATGCTTGGGCCCTTGGGGGCCGAGTCCCAAGGCCAGCATGGCTCAGTGCTCTGTCAGGCTGCTTCCCTTGGGCCCATCCCTGCTGAAGACGATCCCCTCCCAGTGGTGGAAGGAAGAGCCCATTTCCCAGCCATGTAGAGGCTGGGGGTGGTGGCTGGGGTAGGAGTGGTCCCCAAGCCCATTGTGTGGGGCTGATAAAGTGCGGAAGCTGAGGTTAGAATGGGAGGAAGCCCAGTGCAGTGGGCCCTTTCCCACGGGTGGGGGCTTCTGCTGAGCCAGGCCAGTGTAATTGTAGCCTGCGTGTGTGTACTGGGGTGACAGTGGTGCCACTCCCAGGGCCACTAGGCTACTGAGAACACAGCATGTCCAGGGACTGGGTCATGAGAACCCAGACTTCCACCTAGGAATTGTTCACCGCTGTATCACTACCTAGGGCAGCCCTCACTAGGCCTCTGCCATCACTAAGCAACTGAAGCCAAGAGGCTGGGAAGCAGGGCCGATGCCCAGGCCTGGCTCCAAACCCCAGCCCTGAATTACACATCACATGGGTGTGTGCCGCTGTGTGCACGTACACACATGATTTATGGCCAGTGGACAGGCAGCCTCAGGAAGGAGGCAATGTTTCCCCTGAATCTCTTGCTAGAAGCATTAGAAATGTATGCTGTCCCAGTCTTGAAGTAGCGGCGTCCTCTGGTGGAGAAACAGCTTTGAATTCAGACCGACTGATTCTGGCTCTGTCACTTAATGCTAGGTGTCCTCTGGCAAGTGACTCAGAGCCTCTGTTTAACCTTTCAGACCCCTTATGAAAATGAATGGGACAGTATGTAACTCATGTCCATTCTAGGGCCTGGCCTCCAGTGCAAGCTCCATAACTGAAGGTATAATCCATCCATCCATCTGTCCATCTGTTCATCCATCCATCCTCAAGTGGGCACTACATGGAGGCCTCAAGGGCTACTGTTCCAGTCCCTTTTCTCATTGCTGAAGTACAACACATGGCACCTGCAACTCAGAGGAGGAGACGTTGATTACAGCTCATGGTGTGCAGAGCTCACGGGCCACAGTCAGACAGCTCATGGTGTGTAGAGCTCACGGGCCACAGTCAGACAGCTCATGGTGTGTAGAGCTCACGGGCCACAGTCAGACAGCTCATGGTGTGTAGAGCTCACGGGCCACAGTCA
>PVKA01013274.1:0-55439 GCA_004027165.1 Ctenomys sociabilis | reverse complement strand
TTGATCTGTAGTTATCTTTTTAGGTTGAGGTTTTCTCTGGTTTTGGAATCAGGGTAATAATTGCTTTAAAGAATAAACTTGGAAGTATTGTTTTCTCTTCAGCTTCCCTAAAGTTTTTCAGTATTAATGACATTATTTCTTCTCTAAATTTCTTGTAGAATTCAACAGTGAGTCCATTAAGACCTGGGCTTTCTTTGTTGGTAAGTTTTCTAATTACATTTTCAATTTCCTTCAGTTTATTTAGAATTTTTGTATCTTCTTGATGTACTTTTGGGAATTTGATTTTTTTTTTTTAGGAATCTGTTCATTATGAAATGAATACACTGTGTCAGATGAAGAAACACAGGCAGGAAATAAATATATGAAAAATATTCAACATCATTGTTCACGCACACAGTGAAAATTAAAGCAACACCAAGATTCCATTTCATCAAAGAAAGAATGCCTATCATTGAGAAATCAACCAATAATAAATGCTAGTGGGGCTGTGGTGGAAATGGCTGTCTACCATTGGTGAGAGTGCAGACTCTCTCTCATCAACTATGTAAATGAGTTTGGAAAGTCTTAAACTAGGATTAGAGGTCCCATTTGAATCAGATATTTGCCTTTTGCGTATCTTCTCAGAAGAATTAAAAACATACCACAGTGATATATGTACACTCATATTTATAGTAGCACAATTTATAATAGCAAATCTTGAAAACAACTCAAACATCCATCAAGCAAGGAATTTATAAAAATATGTGGTATTTTTATATAATGGAATACCACTCCACCATAAAGAAGAATAAGCTTTGTAATGGGATTTAGCACTATTTCATATTTTAATACTCTTCTGAATGATGTTTTGTTTTTGTCATCATGAAGTTGCCTTTCTGTGAACTTTATTTAAGAAAACAAAGATAAACTTGAGATTTTCTATATATGCTGATGGCTGCAACTCGAAACCATACTCATGTATGAACTTCATACTGTCTCACTAGTGCAATAAGCTGAATGAGTAATATCCAAAGTGAACAATAAATATTATAAGCTGGGAAGAAACTTTCACAGAGAAACCATGATGAGGGCAAGGAAAAAGGGAGGAAGGGAAAAGGAAATAAATACACACATAAGGCACAAGACAGTTGCAATAGCTGTGCAGCTATTTCCTTTTACTTCATTGAAAAGAAAGGTTCATGCTAATATTGTTTGGATACTATTTCACATCTTTATCTTACACTCTGAGTAACTGCTATAAAAGATATCAATATGCAATGTTTTATCATTTCTCTCCTATTGTTTTGAAAGTTTGCTTTATTTATTTGTTCTCTTCAAATTTATATTTTTTTCTCTTTAAAGTATTTCTTTTGTGATGTCTTTTTTGAAAATTCAAGGTACTGAAGAAGTCCAAATTTGACTGAAAGACGTCAGAGCTTCTTGGTGGTGCTAGGGTTGCTCTAAAAGCTTCTGGAAAGGATTTTAAAGTTCATTGGCTTGGTTGTGTGAGGACCTCATTAATGTGTATTCCCAAGAGTGTCTAGTTCAGCTTTCTGCTTAGAGGCAGATAACTAGTAATTATGAAAGCAAAGAAAGAAGAATTAGGAAAAAAAACCAAAATGAAAAACAGGACAGAGTATTGCTTAATTCTAAGTAAAAATGAGCAAAGGATGGAAAGTTAACATTCTTCGGGGCTGAGGAGATAACTCAGTGGTCTAAGAGCTGGCGTAGCAAGTGCAAGGGCTCAGATTCAGTCCCTGTTACTACATGCTGTGCCATGTGCTGGCTACTAAAACCAGCCATGGTGGTGCACCTGTAATCCCAGTGCTCAGGAGACTGAGAGAGGAGGATCAGTAAGGGTCTGAGATGCATAGCAAGACCTTATACCAGAGAAAGAAAGAAACAAAAAAGAAAGAGAGAGAAACACACACACACACACACACACACACACACACAGAGAGAGAGAGAGAGAGAGAGAGAGAGGATACATTTTATTTATTTATTTTTTCTATAATTTTATGGAGAAACAAATAGAAATGAGACAGCTTAAAATCAAATTAGTAGGACAGTTTCAATAATTAATGCATTGCATATTGTTTTCTTAGTGGTTATTTGTTGTACAATATACAGACATGATATTCTATTTACAGACACTATTAGAACAGATCCCTCTATTCATTGAATTAAGAGAATGTAGCTGTATATCTATCCTAACTACTTTGAGTATAGAGATACAAAATAGTCATTCATTTGTATCCCCCTTTTTGTTTAGTTCTGTCAATTAAATATTACAGTTGTGTGAATTCAGTAAAATACCCTAAAATAGTCCAGTAGTCCATAATAGATTTTCCATATGGCTGACAATGTCAGATTTGTTGACTTGAGTCTTTTACAGTTCAGCATAATAATATGGCTTTACTTCTTATACTTCATTTTTATACTTTTCTATGGGATGGTTAGGACCAGGATAAAGCAAGACCTATGTAAGAAGAATTGTAGCTTTTGTATCTGATTCAGGGCAGTCAAATCCCCTCAGGATTTATCCTGAGATCCTGTACCACAATTTGTAGATCCTTTGTGTCAGTCATATGAATGAGTCATGACCATTGCTTGACCAATTTGCTCTCTGTAAAAGCCTGAGAGAATGTTTTCTCTCCAGGTCACTCTCCTTAGGCAGACTCTGTACCATTGATCACTTTCCTCTTTGGGCTAATAATCTCCTTGGTCAGAAAATTTGAGACACAACTAGTTGCATGAATTACAGTACAGGTTCTCCTATGTCCTGAGTCTTAATTGACCTTGAAAGGATAGGGCCAAAATGTTGGCTGATCTTTTTTCTCTAATTTTTCGTCTGCAAACTTAGGTTGTTAACCCTCCAGAAGAGAAGCTTATTGTTATTACCATACAATTTAGGCTGTTGAGCTTAACCTCACTATCTGTCTGAATATCAAACATCTTAGGCTTAACATAGAAGGGGTATTTTTCATCAAAAACTGATATGTTAAATTTTAAGTCCCTACAAAATATAGCGGAAAAAATTTTAAAAATTAACATGTATTTTAAAAATAGGGTTAAACAATTATATATGTTTACACATATGTTTAGAAATCTAACCATATACAGCATTGTAGCAGGACAGTCCCACAACACTCCCTTTCCTGTCTGCTGCCTTCATTCACCAACCATATCCTTTTTAAACGATCATTTATCTGAGAGGCAGCACTGCAGCAACCGGAATGTCTTGACAAGCAACACGTATTCAGAAGACTAGAATGACAAACACTCCAAGTAAGAACCTATATTATGAATTGCCATCTTCAGTGAAGTTGCTTAGTTCACAGGTATCAGCATATGTAGTTAGTCAGGGTGAGAATCCTTCCGATTAACTGCTAGATTCGAAAAAAATCATGTGAAGATTCTCAGTATCATTGCCTTACCTATCTTGTACATGTAACTGTATGGCTTTGCCTCTGTTGTGTTTCCTAGCTCTTGTCCTTCCTCTCTCCTCATTGTCTAATCCTCAATTTCTTGTATTCCTTTTCATTGTGTTATACCTTTCTATTTTTATTTCTTCTTTTGAGTTCTTATACTAGGGAGACTATATGATATCTACACATGTGTGTTTGTTTTTTTCACTTACAGTATATCTTCAAGTGGCATCCACTTAAATATGTAGGGTTCAAGTTCATTATTCTTTATGGCTGAGTAATACTCCATTGTATAAAAACACCACATCTTTTTCATCCATTCCTCAGGTAACGGGCATCTCGGTGTTTCCAAGATTTGGCTGTCACAAATTGTGCTGCCATAAACATAGGAAAACATATATCACTATGATATGATGTTTTCAGATTTTCTGGGAAAATTCCCAGTAGGGGGATAGCTGGCTTGAATGGGATTTCCAGTCCCAATCTTTAAGGAGTCTCCACACTGATCTCCATAATGGTTGCACCAGATTACATTCCCACCAGCAGTGGAGAAGGGTTCCTTTTTCCCCACGAGAGGATATTTTTCAAAAGTAAAAAAAAAAAAATTCAAGTGACTCCACATTAAGTGAACAGAATAGTCTTTATCGGACTATCAAAATTGTGCATAGAAAATGTACAAACCGGGTGTGGTGGCACATGCCTGTAATCCCAGCACTCGGGAGGCTGAGGCAGTAGGATTGTTGTGAGTTCAAGACTAGTCTGAGCTACAAAATGAGCTTTGAGCTTAAGGACAGCCTGAACCCTGTCTCAAAAAGACAAAAGAAAAAAAAAAAAAAAGAAAAAGAAAATGTACAAGATAAAATATCTAATAAATCTAAAAGACCTTAAATAATACCTTTTAATACTTAAAAATGAAATTATTTGTAGACCAGTTAACTATTTGTTCTTAAATATTTCAAAGCCCATTTACCAAAATTCAATGAGAATCATTTGCATTTATACATAATCATATCTTATTTGTTTCCCAGTCCTTCAAAGACCCATGCAGAAACAATGGCCTATGAAGGAAGAAACTCTAATGGCTTCACTTGACATTTAAGAATCAAATTATTCTTCAGTACAAGATTCTTCTATTTCATTTAGCATTTTCCTATGACAATCAGGAGTTGCGAATTGTCAGCTCCCTTTTAAAAAATATTTTAAAGAGAAAAAAGATATAAAATTTCAAGACAATATTGTAGCAATGCTTAATACATGGCATGTATTATCTTCAAAGTAGTTGCTCAAAGTAAAGCTATAGACATGAAAAATGCAGCAGAAAATATAAACCCAAACCTTTCTTTTCAATGAACTAATAGAAATTAGTAGTATCCTATCTTAAGTATCATTCCTTCTCTTCCTTCTTTTTTCCATTTCTCTATCCCAGTTTCTCTTTCCTTTTGAACAGTTTCTTCCCATTTCACTGTATCTATGTAACAGTCTGGACCTTATTTATTCATTTAATTTCCAATACTATGGAGACAATACAACATTTCCACATGCAAGTCTGATTTATTTCTTATGTGTATGACCTGAAGTAGCATCCATTTATCTATAAATTCTCAATTATATCCATCTTTATAGCTCAGTAGTACTCCATTTATAAAAGGACACTTCTTTGTCCATTTGATAGGCATTTGGGTTGTTTCCAAGATTTAACTAATACAAATTGTAACAGTAAAACATGGTGCAGGTATATTTCTGTGGTATGTTTTTCAAGTTTATCATTTTAAGTGCATTTATTATCTGTGTCTACTCTAATCTTTGATTTTAAACATCATTTCTTTTTGTGTCTGAAAGATTATTTTTCTCTATAGCCTTTTCCACTTTTTTCTTTTTCAGTTCTCTTGCTATCATTTCAGAAATTTCCAGTGACTTCCCATTTTGTCTATTTCATTGTTGTCTTGGATTGTCCTGGTGAACAATCCAAGGGGTTTGGGGTTGAATTTTCCTTCTGCATCTTGTCATTTTCTATTTTCTCTTTTGTTTTATTTTGTTTTCTATGTTGATGCTTGCCATTATTTTTGTACATAGCTATATAAATAGTATTGAGGGTTCCCCAAGAGATGTCTGTTCTTTAGTGCTGTCTTTTGGTTGTAGATGGTTCTTTTTTAGCTATCCCAAGAACCCATGGTTCTAATTTGTATAGAACCCAAAGTTATTTGGCTCCACACTTTTGGTCCTAAACTGTGGCAATGATTATGACCCTACACTACTATGGCGTTGTACAAGGGAGTACCTGAGTATAACAAGTGTGGCATCTTAGGCAGAGGAGCACAGTTAACAATAACACTATTTTCAAGGAGACTTAACTTCAAACAAACTGTGAGAACCATTAAGCTGCTACTTTTGACCACTGGAACAAACTCTACAGTTATATAAGAAAATCAAACATATACCATGGATTTATAGGCAGTGATTTTCCACCAATGTTGGTGGTGTGGGCAGAGGATTAAGATGGGAAGGTGACAGGATAAAGTGATGAATGAAGTCAAATACAGTAGAATCAAGTCTCAAAGTCAAAGAATGATCACCTGAGTTTTTGGAAACCGGAAGAAACAGGACAGATAGAATTAAATACAATGGAAGAAGTAATCAGACAGGTAAGGGAAAGTGTATACTCACTTGAATGTTTCAAGTGAAAGAGATAGGGGCTGGGGAAACAGCTTGGCTTTCTAAGTGCCTGACTGGCAAGCCTAAGTACCCAGGCTCAATCTCTGGTACCACATGTTGTGTTGGGCCTGGAACCCTAAGAGTGCCGTGTCAGCCCTGAAACTGGGTGTGGTGGTGCACTCCTGTAATCCCACTGATGGGGAGGGTGAGACAGGAGGATTATTACAAGTCTAAACTGCATAGCAAGACCCTGTAACAAATAAATAAAATTAATGAATAAATAATTTTTAAAAATGCAAGAAGTAGTTGAGCAAAGAGAGGATCAATAGAAGAAAACAAAAAAGAAAGGTAAGAAAGCTAAGTAATGAAAAAATAAGGGGAAAAAAAGAACAAAAATGAAAAGGAGAAAAAAAGGCAACCAAAAAGAAAGGAGAAAGAAAAAAGAAACACACACACACACACACACACACACACACACACACACAGATACACACACACACACAGACACACACACAGACACACACAGACATACACACACACAGACACATACACACAGACAAACACACACACACAATCCACATATAACCACAAAATACTAGACAAAACATGACAAAATGCAACCAAAATTTGTTAGAGGAAATCTAACAAATAAAGGAGAATAAAGTAGTAAAATACCCCTGATGTTTACAGTTCTGTGATAGTGTCCATGTTAGATACAAGAAGCACACTGTGTCCTCAGCCAAGTTTGCTGTGGGAATCGCCCTGGGTATGGAGCTGCCCTTGGTCTCCAGGTGTGGGGGTCAGATCTGCTCTTCTGTTGGTGGGGTTCCCCAGAGCCCAGCTGCTGGATCCTCGCTGCCGCTTCAGACAGTTTCACAGTTCTAGTTGGTCACTCTGCCCACCAGAGGTATGTGTGTCCTGAGCTCTGGGTTCCTGGCCTGAATGTCTCTGTTGTTATGTGGCTCTGCCTACCACAGGGACATGCAGTTCACTTCTTTTATATCATTAATCTTGTTTTTCATAACTCAATTAAAAATTACTCAGAAATATTATTAAAAATGGTGTCATTAGTTTGCTGTCTTTATTGTTGCAAATCTTACTCTGAATGTGGATTGGGCACAATTCTAGTAGTTGCTACAGATAGACATGAAGCTTGTCTTATGTAACCATGAAACTCTTACATTTGTGTGTTAGTTCTTCATCACCTGGCTGGACAGTCTTTTGAGTTCCTGAATTCTCAAAAAGGTTCTTTCTTTATTTTATGCTGAAATACATTTGTCTTACTTTTCATTGCCTAACAATGCTAGAGGATCCCTTAAGTGGAATTGATAGAAATAATTTTTTTGACTAGAAAAGTAGCATTTACTAAGGAAAGGATCTCATAAAATCAAGAGAAAATAATTGAATGATAAAGTCAGTGAATTTCACTGACTGCGTGCTATATTTTTCGCTGGCATAGTTTAAAATCTGTCACCTGATGGAGAAGTCCATCTTTTCCGTGGGCTACATTGAGCCACCAAAAAGATAGACCAGTACCATTTTAACAAGAATGAAATTTCCTGGTAAGCAAAGAATTGGAGAGATAGTTTTGGGCAGGAAAGGTCTAGAACTTCTCAGGTAGCTTTTTGGTGAAGAACTCCATAAAGATGAATATGAAAACAAGTGAATACATCTGTACTTTTAAAGTTCACTTCACTTTGTGAAAAAAAAAAAGACAACTGATTGGGGTCCCACAAGAAAATTCATCTATAGCTACCAAATTCTCTTCTGTTATGGTTTATGTCTAGTTGACCCCCAAAAGCTTCATGCAGTCAGTCATGGAACAGCTTCTGGAGTTTTTGGTTGACTCCTGATTCAATGCTGAGATTATGAGTGTGTGTGCCCTGGGGAAGATACTCCATACTACAGTGTGGGGAGGGGAGAGAGGCTAGCTCGCTGCCTGCCTGCTGCCACTGCTTTTGCTCTCTTGCTCTTTGCTGCTGCCATGAATGGCTGCTTTATGCCATGTGCAACTCTATCTTGGAGCCAGGTGAGTATGGAGTAAAATCTCCACTAACTGTGAGCTAAATGAACCTTTCCTTCCTTCACTGGGGGGTTCCTTCATTTTGTCCCAGCAATGAGAGAAGAGTAAGTAAGTCACCTTCATTTCACCAATGTACCACACTGTAGGTCTGCTCATAGAAGGGAAGATGCAGGATCTGATTCTTTGAAGGCACATCTTTCAAGTTAATGTGTCTAAGGAAAAGAAATGCTCATTATTTCTGTTCAGGGAGAACATTCAAATGTGAGTCAATTATTTTCCATGATTTCTTCAGATGCCAACAAGGAGGGTGTGTCTCGTTGCTTCACAGCTCTAACCACATCCTCAGACCTTCTCTGCCACTTTTTTTGCTTATGTCTATTCCATGCTGTAGCCAGACCTCAGAATATATGTCCCAGCTTCCTGAGAGCCAGCAGTCTTCCTCCTATTAATGTAGAAGAATGTTTTTTAAAAGTTCTATCTGCTTAAAAATTACCTCCATATTATTGGTCTGCATTTTTTGTTTTGCATAGGGAAGAAGATGGATTTTTTCATTTGGGGGTGCTGATCACACGGTATTCTCTAAATTTCATAACATAGTCATTCTTCCATCAAATGACAAAACATGGAATTAGAAGTGCAGCCTCATCAAAATTTTAGAGATGCAGTGTCTACTCGATATGAATTCAAAACAAATTAGACATGTCTAGGGACATTTGCAGGGTACATGTGAGTGTGGATAAAGGCTCTGCTCTTAACTAAGCTTCATTCGGGCTCCTCTAAGTCATTTATTGTCCTCAGTCTCAAGGATCAGCTGAGCACTGCAAACTCTCAGGACAAATTCTTGTCAACTCTGACCCCATCCAATCTTGAGCCAACCCTGGCAGCTCCAGGTGGCACTCATGTGGCTTCCACGTCCCCCTAATTCTTGCTGGAGAACATTTCATGCCGCCAGAAGAACTTAGTTCTTTGCCCAGCCAAAAACCCAAGCATGGAGGTAGGCTCCTAGTTTGTCTCTCTTAAGCCTTTACTATACAAAACTAGCCATTGTAAACTCTATTTCTAGGATGTATAAATCTACAACTCAGAGGCGTCAGTATCAAATACTGAGGAGGCTCCCTTTGAAGTGTAATGTTCAAGAATGATGGGTCCCCTGGCTTTAGTGCTCTGTGTCATCTCCCAGCTTTGAGAAGTGCCACTTAGCAAGCACTGGTGGCCTAAGTGAGCTGGCCAATCTGCTCCTCCAAGCCCCCCAACACTGTTCCTTCAGCACATATTGGAGATTAGTTTTAGTGGAACAGAACTTAATTTATACTGATGACTCTCTCCCTTCCTTCAGTAATCTCAGTACAAGTTGTCTTATTTTTAAGTAACTGTCCAGAAAAATCACTTCTTCCAAACAGTACACATATCTAACATCACCAGATTAATGAACATACATGGCCATTTGGTTTTTAGGAAGAGTGGGAGGTAGTTTAATGTGATAAGGAAAGAACAAGCTTCTTTGAAAAGTTTCATTTAAAAGAATTCTATGACTTCAGGTTTATTCGGGTATTACTGAAAAATAAAAATTGTGTGCATTCAAGAAATGTGATGTGCTTTGATAATCATAGTTATTGTGAAATGATTGCTTTGCCAGTGTGGCGAGCGGGGTCTCTATGTTTCTCCTAAGGACTTTCCTATTTGTTGTTCCTTTCCCTCTCCCCTATCTCACTGAAAAGCAGGCTAGTGAGCCTCACTTGTGGGTGAGCAAACACCCATGCATGCTTCTGGGATCAGCATACCTGGGACTGAAACCTACACAAGTGACCAAAATGGGCACTGACCCATTTAGGAACACACTCTTATTAAAAATAACTACTGTTAATTTAATTAGTTAATCTGGAATTGTTGGATACTGTCACTGAACGGGGTTAGAAATACTCCCAGAAGCAGAGACTTGGAACCTGCCTCACTCCAGGAGATAGGCTGTAGGGTCACTTACTTTGATCCCAGAGAGAATTTTCAAGATTTATTAGTAAGAAGGATTTATCAAGCCTCATTTAAGGAGAATAAAAGAGTTCATTAAATAATTCTTTTAAAAAGTATACACTCAAAGATATAGAACATGGACCTTCAAAAGAAAAAGAGATTCATTATTTCTTGGAATTGGAAACTGTTATTTTTTGTTTTGAATTTTTAAGCAAGATTTACATTTTATTTAGATTGAAATAAATAACACAATTTTTTCTTCACCGGAATAACAGAAATGTGGGGTGGGGAGATGGCTCAGTGGAATAAGCGCTACCCTGGCAAATGCAAGGGCCTGAGTTCAATCCCATGTTCTGTAAAAAAAAAAGAAAAACATACAGCAATGTTTTCCACATATTTTTAGAGAAAGCATGCAACATTCATTTTGTAGCTTTTCCAAGATTTGCTTATAAACCAGTATTTTTTTCTTTCTTACCATTTTGAGACAGGGTCTCATTATGCACTTGAGGCTGGCCTCGAGTTCGATTTGTAGCACACACTGGTCTGAAACTCCTGATGATCCTCCTGGTTCAGTCTCCTGAGGGCTGGATTATAGGTGAGCATCACAATGCCCAGCCCTGTTTTTCTTGAAAAAGTAGAAATGTATGGAAAAGATGAATCGTCTCTCTAAAGGCCAAGGTTCTACTTTATAGGTGAAAGGTATTTTTTTAGATAATTTAAAAGCTGGGCATGATAATGCACTCCTATAATTCCAGCACTCCGGTGGCTCAGGGGGGAGAATTGCTGTAAATTTGAGGACCACCTGGGCTTCGTAGTGAGTCTGACCTATGTATTAATATCCTGACTCAAGTTAAAAAAAATGAATAATAAGCATTCTTTGAATTCTTTCAGTTTGAGCTTAAGAGAAGGGTCCTTCTTTATTCAACTGAACTATTTTTCTTTTTTCCTTATAGTTCCTAAACGAATTCTGCATGTAATGATTCTGGAAGGAAAGAGTCATAAACTAACCCAGGAAATACCAATATGGATAGCCTCAGGCAATTCTGACCATGTGTCGGAAGTTACATTCTTCTTAAAAATATAGTTAAAAATATGATTTTCCTCATCTTCTTGCTATATTTGCTTTTTCTATCGCGCCATGCCTAGATTTTGGCTAGATTTTGTTTCAGTCTAGACAGAGAGGCATTTAGTTAAGCCTCACTCAGACTTCCTATCTTAGTGTTGGGCCTTTTCTTTCCTCGTTTAAACTGAAATTAGAGTTGATTTTTGAAAATTGCATTTGCGCTCCCTGCTGTGGCTCCCTGTTCCTCCTGGGGCTACCACAGCAGCTGGATACCGTGCTGGAAAGGGAAGGAAATAGATGCGGGATGCAGTGGACTCAATTGTTGCCCAAACCGAAGGATAATTCCTGTCCCTTGAACAGCTGAGTGTTTTGAATAACAGTGCTGCTTTTGACTTTCAGAAGAAAAAGATAAAATAAGGCAAACTAATATTTATTCGTGATAATTGCTTAAATTTTTAGAACTCAGCAGCTTTGAATTTTTGACTAATCTTTTTACAACATTAATTTTTGCCAAATGGGCAAAAAATTTGTATTATTTATTTTATAATTTGCTCATGCTCAGATGGTGTAAGCTTTATTTAGATAAGTGACCCATTATTGATAATCCTCCTTTTATTAGTAAAATAGTAGTATCAAATATAGTGTTTTTACCATGGAGGCATTTTTCACACATATTTAATGTGCCCAGTGATAGCTAATAAGTGCCAGAAGCTGTATTTGTCAAGGTTTTTCACAAAAATTTAGCCAATAAAGTACGTATTGTCTTATGAAGAGATTAATCCTGGGCATTAGCTCCTGCTTGAAGGACACTTAGAAGGCTCCGATCTGCTGTCTGCAGGACAGAGAATCAGGAAAGCTGGGGACGTTACTCAGCCCATTCTGAGGGCCTGAGAACCAGGAGGGTTGTGGAGAGAAAGCCTTGAAGTCTAAGGTGCGGTGAACCAGGAGCTCTAAAATGTGAGGGTGAGAAGATGACAGTTCCAGCTCAAGAAGCCTGAGGCAGAATGCTCCACGTCACCTCCCTGTACTAATAGTTCTCTCTGGGGAGAGAACACTCACTTTCACCTGTGAGGGGGTGGATTTTTTTTTTTTTCTAAAAATCTGGTACCCTCTGTGATGCATGCTCATCTCTCTGGGATCTTTTAGTCAACTAATCCCATAAAATTAACCACCATAGTGGCTACTTAGAGCCAGTATGCACTCTCTCTTAGTAATTTGTTTCTTGGACTTGAGCGTGTTATCTAGGCCATTAGGTCCCCAGCTTGTGTCATTGGGAAGATCTTGGAGAACTTGAACTCACAATGTTTGAGGTGCTACGTGACTTTCAGGACTGTTGTGATCTCAGAATGATAACAGATGAGAGGTTGTGAAAGCACCTCTCTTAAAATCATGGGCAAGTGATGAGTCTGAGCCATAGGTTTTAGAAGTAGTTCACATTAGTTCCTCGAGCAGCTGTCTCCACTGATTATCTGCCCTAACACTTTATCTCCCTCAGCTCTTTCCAGTTTCTTTAAAAGTTATAGTGTTCAAATGACACTCTGTATATTCACTGGTTCTGATTTGCAAACAGGATATAGTTGCTTGCTAAAGGTCTCAGTGAAGTCCAGAAGAAGATTTAGATATAGAGGAGTTTTACATTTCAAAAGATAAATTAATAAAAAAGTATATCAATTAAGGAAAAATACACTAATTCTGGTTTTTCTTAACAATATGCCCATGAGTACTAAGATGTCAGTTAAGGAGTAAAGAATAACTACCAACATAAAACAAAGTAATTAGCCAGGGAAAAGTAATTAACTGGGGAGAGTCAGTCCATTGATGGTGGGGAAGCAGGAACCAGAGGATAATCAATTTAAAAACTATAGCTTTATGTGCAAGATTCAGCTGGGCAATATCTAAATTAGAAAAACAATGGTTTTAGCTTTTTGATTTTAGGAATTAATAAAGTAGTTGAAGATGATGAGATTACATGCACAACGAACATGAATAATTTCCAAAACTATCAAGGGCTAGCATCCACCCTCCATTAACATGTGCAGTTCCCTCAGGAAATAATGTGCCAATCTTGGCCTTCAGATGAAAAGGCCATTTTTAGGAATGAATAGTCAAGGCCACAGGTTGAAGCTCTCTATAAACTTTAGTTGGAAAGATATAATAAGTGAAAATGAAAAAGGAGTTTAAAGGATAGCAAAAATTCAAATGGTTCAACTTCTACTAAAAGAAGTTTGATTATGAAACTATGAATTAATCACACTTAAGGATTATACGCTAACATATCAACTTAAAGCGCTAAAATGTGAACTCAAAGATAGAATAATTATCTTCACTGGATCATGCACTCTGAAAATATCACAGAATTGTCAGCATCCTGAAATGATATTGTTACCCTCTAGTGATCAGTAAGCGGAAGCAAAATGGGGCCAGGTGCAAGGTACAAATTTAAATCCGCAATCAACTGCAGTCGCTCCTGTTGTTATGAAACATTCTGGAAAGTTTATTTGTCCTTGAAAAAATAACCTCTATAGATTGCCGGGGTTGGAAAAAGTAAGACTCTTTCAAGTATGCCCAAGTTTCAAATATTTTTGAATATCACAATTTTCTAAATTATTCATGATGAGATTAATAATTGATCATCCCTATAAATATTATTCATTCTGAGGGAAGAAATTTTATTCTATCAGAATATTGGTTAACTTTAAAGTGTTTAAAGATAACAGCAAAACAGAAAAATGCTATTTAGAATCTGAAATTCTTATAAAAATTCATTCTTCAAGTCATTTTAACTATGTGGCAACATGCTTAAGTCCTCATTTAGGGATTATTTATCTTTAAATAAACACTGTGTTATTTGCTTTCAAAATATTTAGTATATATGCATATCATGTTAATCAACTGATGTAATATTGCTTATTCTAATTTTCTTTTATTTTCTATTTTCATAACACTAAATGTATGTACCATTTTAATGATAGACATTATCTACAACATTTCCTTATTCTAATTTTTTCTTTGTATGTGAATGATCAAATCTTTGGGAATCAGATTTTTCTTTACTTTTTTTCATTAAAAAAGTTTGAAGTGGGACTCAGAAACTTTCTACCCAGAGTATTTAAAAGTGTATGCTTTCTTTATTTTAAAATTATCATGAAATGCAGATAGATAGATGACATAGAATATTAGTTTTACATAACAATACATTACTTTTATTATCTAGAAATAAGTAAAAATTCACAGTAGAAGAAAAGCCTGCAATGTGTCTGCAAAAAGAAACGTAAAAAAGAGGCCAGAGATATTTCATGTCACTGAACAATTTGCAGATGGTTTCTGACTTACGTTGATTCAACTTATAATTATTTGATTCTCCTATGTTGCAAAAATTATACACATTCAGTAGAAAATATAGAATACCTCATATTTTGCAGTTTGACCTTTTCCTGGGCTATCTGGTCCTCTCCAGACACAGACAGCAGAAGTGAACAGAGTTTCCCGTGCAGCCGTATAATCAGCGGGACTGGTGACCCATTGTGCATGGTGTCCTGTGTTCCTAAGGTTTCGTGTTCAGCAGGGCAAGGGGGCTAAATGCATTTCCAACCATCACTATTGTCAATTTATAATGTGCTTATCAGGATATAGCTTCACTGTAAGCCAAAGAACATCTACACCCGCCTGTGCTGAGCACAAGAGGATCAGAGGAGTAGAATTAAAATGGTCCCTTCTTCTTCTTCTTTCTTTCTTTCTTTTTTTTTTTTTTTTTTTTTTTGTGTGTGTGTGTGCAGGGTTTCACTATGCAGCTCAGACTCATAGGGATCCTCCTATTTCCTGCCTCCCTAGTGCTGGGATTAAAGGCATGTACCCCCTGATTAAAATGATTTCTCGTTAATTTAATCTAATCCAGGAAAACAAATGTGTCTATCAGTCACAGTCTAATCCATTTACTAGACATAGTGTTTCAGGCAAACAGTCGCCTAATATTTTATGTCACTATTTAATATTTATCACACAAGTGATTCTTTTTTTAATTGAATGGAGAACAAATTGTATTAGCAAAATTTTACTAATGGTTATTATTTTTAAATAATCTAAGATCTCATGGCAATTTGTAGAAAAAATAAAAACAGCTTTTAGTGTAAAGGGAATACTAAATATTTGCATTTTGTTAGGAATTCTGAATGCAGAGTAATTGACGACAAATGTCTGTATTGGTACAGATGGACCTTTGAAGTGCAGTGACAAACTCCCCAATCCCAAATGTTTACCAGTGGAAAATAGCAACATGATTATTATTTTTTCAAATTTTAGTCTTGTGTAAATGAGTGAGGTGATTTCTATTTAGCACAGTATAAAGGGTCATTTTGTTCTTGCAACGCTGATGTGGTTAACAAACATGATGTTCTTTCCTGGACCCAGATTTCTAGGAGACTTTCTTTGTCCTTCCCTCCCTCCTTTTTTCCCTGCACTCTCCCTCCTTCCCTCCCTACCTCTCCCTGCTGGTCAGTTCTGTCTTCATTTCTCCACCTGTCACCCTTTTCTTGCATGTGTCTTGTCCTCACCCTTCTTTCTTTTAACCTGATCTCATGTCTTTTAGCGCTGTGGGACCCATTGGGAACCCCACACTGTCCATCTAGTCTTTACTTTAATCATTTAATTCATCTGAGAAGTTTTACTTTGATTTTGCCTCCATTGTTTTCCTTTTTAAATTTTAGAAACAGCTTTGCCAACTCTTCCCTATTTAAATTGTGAACTATTATACTCATCTTATTTCTGCTTTAGTCTTTCTTTGTGTAACAGCCAGACAGTCAGCAGTAGAAACATGCATCTGAACTTCCTTCCAAGTAACCAGAGGGGATCCTTTTTCTAAATAAACAAATAAAGCCTTTTCCTAAATATCTGAATGCATAACACAGATCATGATTGTCTCAAACTCTGACACTGTTTCTTTCTGTTTGCCACCTGCTGCCTCCTAAGCAACCCCTGAGCTGATACCACTAATAAAGCGTCCCGGCACCATGACAGTTCTAATAACAGTTTTTCTGATTGACAATGCTGTACAAATGGTATGAATTCAAGAGAAACATGATTTTGCATGTTGATGTTTTCTGGTAGTGATGCTGAGCTGCCCTATTTACTCAAAGGAGTAAATAATCAATGTGCTACAGGCTTCTGTATTTTTAACCTATCACATAAAATGAGTTAGGTGTATTAAATGCCTTTTTAATATGTGATATTTTCAACTAATAAAGACTATTTTAAAAACTATTGTAAATTGAAAAGCATCTGCATTGAGGGATGGTTGCATCTCTGATGCTTGTTATTTTTTCCATAATTTTATTGAAAAAGAAATAATGAGACAGTTTCAAAAAAAATTAGTAGGACAGTTTCAATAATTAATACATTGTATACTGTTTTCTTAGTGGTTAATTGTTGTACAAGATGTAGACATGATATTCTATTTACAAACACTATTAGAGCAGATCCCTCTATTCATTGAATTAAGAGAATGTAGCTGTATATCTATGTTAACTATTTTGAATATACAGATACAAAATGGTCATTCATTTGTATCCCCTTTTTTGTTTAGTTTTGTCAATTAAATAGTATAAGTGTGTGAATTCAGCAAAATATTCCAAAATAGTCCATAATAGAATTGGGTTTTCCATATGTCTGGCAATGTTAGAAGTTGTTGACTTGAGTCTTTTACAGCTCAGCATAATAATATGGCTTTACTTTTAATACTTCATTTTTATACTTTTCTCCTGGATGGTTAAGACCAAGATAAGGCAAGACCTATATAAGAAGAATTGTAGCTTTTGTATCTGATTCAGGGCAGTCAAATCCCCTCAGGATTTATTCTGAGACCCTGTACTGCAGTTTGTAGATTCTTTGTGTCAACCACGTGGATGAGCCACGGCCATTTTCCATGTGACTCTCCTTAGGCACACTCTACATCACTGATCACTTTCCTCTTTGGCCCCATAATCTCCTTGATCAGAAAATTTGGGACACAACTCAGTTGCATGATGTTATAGCACAGATTAGGGCCAAAATGTTGGCTGATCTTGCGGCCCTCCTTTTTCTCTAATTTTTGGTCTGCAAACTTAGGTTGTTAACCCTCCAGAAGAGAAGCTTATTGTTATTACCATACAAGTTAGGCTGTTGAGCTTAATCTCACTATCTGTCTGAATATTAAACATCTTAGGCTTAGTATGTAAGAGGTATTTTTCATCAAGTATTGATATGTTAAACTTTAAGTCCCTATAAAATATAACATAAAAATTTTTAAAAATTAACATGTATTTTAAAAATAGGAATAAACAATTACACATGTTTACACATATGTTTAGAAATCTAACCATATACAGCATTGTAGCAGGATAGGCCTGCAACACTCCTTTTCCTGTCTCCTGCCTTCATTCACCAACCCCTCTCCTTGTTAAATAAACATCTACCTGAGAGACGGCACAGCAGCAACCAGCGTGTCATGACAAGCAGCACATATTCAGAAGTCCAGAATGACAGGCTCTCCAAGCATGAGCCTACTATTACAAATTGCCATCTTCTGTGCAGCTGCTTAGTTCACCGGTATCAGCATATATAGTTAGTCAGGGTGAGAATCCTTCCAATTAACTGCTAGATTTGGAAATCTTCTGAAGATTCTCTGCTTGTTATTGACTTAATGATCTAATGGAATCAATCACACTATCTGATGCATAATATGGTTAAGATTTAAAAAAAATGCTGTTTATAATTTTTGAAGGAAAAACTTTCTATGAACAGGGAAGCTTGTATTATGATTATGCTTTTTGTAGTCTATAATAAAGACACTTTTATTCTGAGAAATAAAAATTTATCATAAAATTCTATAAGCAACAATACAATACAGAAAAAGTAGAAAAATAAATTGTTTCATAATACCTATATATTTTTTCTGCTTTATTTCCCTTACATTTTAAAATTGCATATAATTTAAGTAAAAGTCAAATTGTTTTTTACAGATAATTACAAGGTGAAATTTTGATATTTATCCCGATATGTTTCAGCCATGGTTTTTATCATATTTAATGAAATTTATAATACACTTCAATGCGTGTCATTGATGGCTGCTGATTTAAGTCTTTTAGAGCCTCAGAGATATATAGTATAGTTGCTGTTTTGGCAACTTAATGGCATCCACAAAGTTTCTCCTATAAAACTGATTCACAGTCAAGACCTTTGAATTAATCATCCATGAAAGTTTCATTCTTAAAACTAGTCTTCATGATATTTAAAAATCTTTCACTATTATTAAACTTTGTTTTAAATGTCACATCAGAAAGGACCATCTTTCCTATTTAATGTGTTAAGCTCACTGATTCTCTTCCATGATTTGCATTGTTTTCATCAGTAAGCATTCACTGAGAGTCCATTCTTTGTTAAGTATGGTACAAGCTTATATATCCTGTGAGCACAAAGTGACTGTCCTGTCTCTGACCCTTCCTTTAAAATCTTGGCTAAACATGAAATACCTGCCTGTGACCTGTAATGATTGTCAACACAACTTGCAATTACTCTGTCTCACTTGTCAAGCTACATGGTGGTTGTCAGTGTAGCAAAGACACCTGGCTGAGTAGAGCAAGAGTACAATAAAAGGATCTAGCCACCAATAAAGCAGGTGAGAATCATCCAAGGAGTGGGCGTGATTCTCCATACAGTATCTTAGTTTATTGTTAAAGGCACAGAAATTCAAGTAAGTTAGGAGGCACCAAACTTTATGAGTTGCCATAATCCGTGATGCATGCTATAACACAAGGGCCTTCAATTTCAAGGCCATGGGATGAATCTGGTACAACTATGATTTCTGCATTGCTAAGTTTAGCCTTTTTTTCAGAGCAGTAACAGCACTAAATTATTGTAGGAACACAAACTATTATAATCTGTGCCTGTGAGGGATCTAGATTGAGCACTCCATGGGAGAATCTAATGCCTGATGATCCAAGGTGGATGGAGATGCTAGCAGTCTAAAGATACAGATTAACATTACTTTCAGATTCATGAAAACCCTGTTCGTGGTGAGTGACAATGGTGCTCTATCTGGTAGCATCCATTAAATCAGAATGTGACATTTATTTTAGTCTCTTCATGCCCTACTTCTTATTTTATTTACTACTTCCATTGTACCTCTTTCTCACTCTGTATAGTTCTGGAAGCTCATAACTATTCCTACTCCAAATGAGTAAAAAAAAAAATTACTGAAGATTTTCTTTGAAAAGAGTGACCCAATGATGAACCTGCAAAAGACTCTAGAACTACCAACAAAAAAAGAATGCCTTTAAAACAAAATGAGAATTCTTAAACTATAGTTTTAATGTAATACATGATTCTTGTTCTGCAAGCCCACTTTGTACAGTACGTGCTTTGTAAAAAGTGATGTTTCATAAAGTTCTCATCTGCCTATGCTTGTATTTTTGTGTCACTGTGATTTTTTCCATTTGTCTTCATTCTCTGCAATAATGGTTTTAAATTGGGTCAGTGTTATGATCACAAACTCAAAGGGAGAATTTTCTTGTATAAAAACGAAGTTAGTATCTCAACCTAAATACTGGAACTTTCTTTTAACTACTTATCATTGCTGGTCTCCTGAATATACTGATAATTTCCCATATTTTACTGTAAGTTTCCAAATGTGGAGAATGTGGTGCAATGTATCATGATATGTGGCCATTAGTCCATTGTCAATGTTCTTTCTTTTGTCAGTGTCCTTAATGATTACATGTTCAGTGGTTTCTAGATAGGTAAGTTCACATTACAAGCTTCAAAGCTTGTGCTAAGTCCTGAAAAATATGTTCTATGGTGCACAATTCCTTCAGCGACCACAATATTCCATAGACCAAGGGTTTTAAAAGACAAGCAATCTTTATTAAGCTGGTAAAGGTATATAAAGCCAGGTTCTTTCATTTGTAAGTAGTATAATAAGGAAAATGCTTACAAAAAAAAAAACATGAGTGTCATGATAGATTGGCTGATTGAACTGGGAAGTTCAGTCATGGTCACTTTTCAATTATAGATGAATGCACTGGCTCAAATGTCAGCACTTACCCTTTCTGTGTCTCTCTGTATCTCTGCTCATCTTTCGGCTAGGATGGCTTCTTTCTGTAGGAGCCCTTCTTGCTTGGACACCTTCAAGGTGTTCAAGCTGTAACCTAGCAGCTTTGGTTTAGAAAAATACAATGGAAATGTAAACTCATTTTCTAAATGTCTATGCATAAATGAAATGATTTTTTTAGTCATATATCTGTTTCCTTATGTTAATCACCATTGCTTAGTAAATGAGTTTTTATGCTTGGCTACCCTCCCATTTTTCCTGTTATAGTGGCTTTATGAAGACAGCAACCGTCAGCATTAATGCCCAGCTCCCAGAATACTACTGATATTAAAAATGAATGAATGTTCACTCCATAAAAGGAAAGAGAAAAAAGAGTTAGCATTTATGTGTCAAACTATATACCTAAATTCATAAGTTCTTTAATGTAATATTCTTTTATTACACTCATTCAGAAATAAGATACCTGAATTTTAAACCATTATCTTGCTTTTAGTATATAGATAGTGAAAAACTTTCTTTAAGGCTTGAATTTCATTCTTCATAGGTTTTATTCTCTGCCTTCATGGTGTAATCTTTCTATCATTATATTGGCATTTTTCCTAATTAATAAGTTTAATGACCATAAATATATAGTTTTTCCTCAAAGAACTTTCTTTATATTTGTGTCTTTGATCCATTTGACTTGATGGACTTGTTCAGTATCATACCCCTCAAGTATGCGAAAAACAAGTTATCAACTATAACTCTCATTTTTCCATTTAGGATTTCAACTAAATTTTTCCTTTTTCCCACTCTTGTCAATTTCACCTGCTTTCAGCTCCTTATAATGATGAATGTGTATCATTAGTTTTCAAAGTTAGAAAATTGGAGATAAGTCTGCCTTTCTCACCTTAATAGCCATGTGCCATCCCTTGGCACCACAAATTAATTTTCTTGCACCTGTCTCTAAACTTTTCCTTTACTCTCTCCATTACCATTACTTAATTTGATGCTTTCTTCCAAATTTACATCATATAACTAAATTTCTGCATTTTGCAACCAAAATGTATTTTAAAAACATAGATCTGATAATGTGTCTCATCTCCAAATGCAAACCAAATCAATTTTCTGTTGCATAACCATGCAAACTTGTTACAGTGGCATAGAACATCCAGTGGAGTAAGTCCCGACCCATCCTGGCTCTCTTTGGTCGCCCTTCCTGGTTTTGAATCAGTGTCCTATTCATATGCAATCCTTAGAATGAGCACTGCTCCCTCATTGCACCCTGTCTTTGCATCTCATTTGGTCAACTACTTCTAGGGTACTCAGAATCAGCTTACAGGTTTGTTTTTGGAACCTTCCCCTGAGCTTTCATCCCCTGACTGGATTAAAAAATATATATATATATAATATATATCATATAAATATAAATACATACACACAGATATATATATATATATATATATATATATATATATATATATATATATATATATATATAATCTTATTCCAATATCATTTTGTGCTCATTAAGTGCTAATGTTGTTCTTATCACTGGAAGATGGAATTGAGGGCCAGGGAGATGGCTCAGTAGGATAAGCATTTCCCTGGTAAGCTCACGGGGCTGAGTTCAATCCCTGGTTCCACCAAACAAACAAAACATAACAAGAACAAAAAAGCAATGGTGGAATTGATACTTTACTTCTCTGTTGACCCAGTTTTATTGGACTTTTTGGGCAAAGACTAAGTTTTACCACTATATTCTATTAACCAGCACTTGGAGGGCAGATGAAAGCCTTATAATATGGAATGTGGATGAATGAATGAATGAATGAATGAATGAATGAAAATTCAAATAATTTTGATAGCTTCATTGAGATCTCATCCTTAGACATAACATGGTACTGGTATTTTCCAACAACCATGGGTATTCTAAACTTTAAATCCTTATAGAATGTGAAAAAAAGTTACACATTCTTACACAGAAACTTAGAAATCAAACCATATACAACATTGTAACAGGATAGTCCTATGACATTTTTTTTCTTATCTCTTGTTTACATCCATATCTTAGCCCATTTGAGGTTGCTATAAGATAAAACTTTAAATTGAGTAGTATATAGCCAAGAAAACTACTTTTCACAGTTCTAGAAGTTGATAAATCCAAGATCAAGGAGCCACCAAATTTGCTGTCTGATGAGGGTCTTCTTCTCAGAATGGGCATCTTCTCACTGTGTACTGACAGAGGAAAAACAAGCCAGAAGTCTATTGAATATGAATTCTATTCTAGAAGCAGTTCTATTTTGTAAGGGCACTATTTTCATTCTTGAGAGCTCCTCCTTTATATCCTAATAACTTTCCCAGAAGCCTTACTTCCTAATACCAACACCTTGAGGGTTAAAGTTTCAATATACGAAATTTGGGTGAACAAAATATTGAGACTGTGCCATCTATTTAATTTCACTCATTTATTTTATTTTTTATTTTGTGATAGGAGACAAGGACTTACTGTATAGTCCAGGTTGATAACTTATTTATTTATTTAAGAATATAAAATAGAAAAAAAACCCAAACATTAGGAGTGATGCAGAATGTCGTTAAACAAAGTAATAGGAATTCGGCAATGGTGGTTGCATTGCATCATGTTATCTTCAACTTAGTTGTTGAGGTTCCAGATGTAAACCTGCAAAATTTGTTTAAAAAAAGTTATAAGAAATTAAAAAAGGAGAAAACCAAAATTTAAGCATTAACTGGTTATTTCAGCGCATCAGCAAATTAGCAGTACAATTAGCCAAGCTAACCTGCACATACACATATTGTGGATCTTGAATTCACTGTGTAGCCAGGCTGGGCTAGCACACAGCCTTCTCCTGCTTCAGCCTCTTGAATATGAGGGTACAGGGGTGAGCACCACAATTGGTTCATTCATTTAAGGTGAATAATTCAGCATTTAGCATATTCTCAATACTGTGCAATCACTAGCATCAATGTAAGAGTATTTTTATCACCCTCTATCTATGAACATGAAATGCTTTTTAATTTACTTAGTTTTTACTTTTTCTATAGTGCTTTACTTTTTCATTAAATTTATTCCTAAGATACTCATCATATTTGATATTATTTTAAATGTATTTTGTTAATGTAAGGCTTGGATTGTTTATTGCAAATTGTTAGCTACAACTTAATTAAGTGATAGCTTGAAAACTGGCTAAATTAGTTTTAATAGTGTATGGTATGTGTGTGCATGCGTGTGTGTGTGTGTGTATGTGTGTGTATTTGGGTGCGGGTGCGAGTTTTGTAGAATTTTCTGTATATAGAATCATGTCATTTGCAAATAGAGACAGTTTTAATTTTTTTTTTTTATTTTTCTTCCTTTTGTTTATTACTTGGCTAGAAATTCTCCCAAAAAAACTGAATAAAAAAGATGAAAACAGTTCCTTTGGTCTTCTGCTTGAAGTTAGGCAGAAAGTATTCATTACTTTTCCTCTGTTACAACGTTAGTTAAGTTTTTCATAGATGTTCTTTATAGGCTGACTAAATTTTTTTGTACTTGCAATTTGTTAGGATTTTTGGTTTTATTTTTTGTTTTTCATTTAAAAAGGTACAACATTTTATCAAATACTTTTTCTGCAACTATTGAGATAATCATGTGAATTTTATCCTTTTCTCTAATTATGCATCGTCAGGATTTGCAAGGGAATAAGCATAATACAGGACACATAATTTACAGGATTATTTTATAATATTCACCCAAAGCGCCAAGTGCAGAAGAGTGCAGCAGATCTATCCCTCCATTAGGGACCAAAGAATCCAGCTGAGTAATGTCCTCCAGCAATGCCCTCCACAAGTCCGACGGTGGCCTAGAGCCCGTGACAATGTCCCATGCAAGTTTGTTTCAAGGATATGCTCTAGGAAGGTCAGTGGTGGAACCTGGAATGTCTGCACCGGTGGGAAGAAGGATCAGGGCCAGAGGCTGAAGGACCTGCACTAAAGCTAGGCAGTGATGCTCACAGTAAGGATCTGAACTTCCCAAAGAGAATCACAGCCATGCTCAGTGACAGTCAGGACCAAAGCTCCGCAGAGGATGGAGGAGGACCATTCCTACCAATAAAGCCAGGATTGGGAGGCTGAGGCAGGAGGACTGTTGTGAGATTGAGACCAGCCTGAGATACAAAATGAACTTTAGGCCAGCCTGAACTGCATAGTAAGACCCTGTCTCAAAAAGACAAAAATTATAAAGAAAAAAAAAAAGAAAAAAACAAAGCCAGGATGACAAGCTTTTCCACTGCTTGTTTGTTTGTTTTATTTTGATTTTGGTTTAGATTTTTGAGAATTCAGTTTAGATTGACCTTATACTCACTATGTAACCTAGACTGGCCCTGAACTCATGGTGACCCTCTTGCCTCAGCCTCCCAAGTGCTAGGAATGCAGTCATTTGCCACCACATTCCACTAGCATTTAAGTTACTATAAAACAGAAATTCCTCCACGATTTATTTGGTTTTAAAATTTTTATGAGTATAATGCTTAGTAGAATTCTTTACCCTGTTCAAGTTATTTGTATTGCAAACTCCCTTTTCTAATTTAGAATAAAACCTTCATTTTGTTCATTCATAGATGCGGTAAGATGAAGAAAAAGATAAGAAAGAGTTAACATAACATTTTAAAGCTTGGATGGAAGATATTTTGATAAAGATAATAACTTCTTCAGTGTTTAATTGGTAACCAGAATAATTTTTCCACTTTTAAATAGGTCAACCCAATGCACTTATTCTCTAATCAGAAATGCCAACCATCAGTCAAATGGTAGAGCAGCTTTAATTCTTAGATCTTTTCTCAAGTGATTTGTAACTGTTCTGAGAAGGATAAAATAAAAAAAAAAAAAAAAAAGGAAGATAAGCTTTTCCTCGCCATTACTCAATTTGGTCTGTTTCTCAGAAGATGGTTGATTAGTTGTGGACTATGTAAGGTTGCAGTCAGAAAGTTGGACAAGTGGTTAAGAAATCTACTAGATAACTTAGGATCCTTAACCTGGGGTAAAACTGAAGGATTTGTGAGAACTCTGGGCCCTTCTTCAGTCTCTCTAGCTCCTAATGGGATTTGATTACAGAGTGCCAATCAAGAGGCAGGCATGGTTAACCAATGTGCACAATGTTTATTTTCAGCTTAATTTTCCTATGTATTTTATTGCCATTGCTTATTAAGAATTTTGTTTAAAATTCTTTTACATTGTATATGATACTTGTATGATTTAAAGAAAATGCACTTGATATCTGAAAAAAAGGATACCTCTATACACACACTTAGTGCTGTTTCTCACTTAACTTCTTAGGAAGGAAAATGGTTCATTATTTTCCGTTTCCCATTTCTGTGGTCACTGCAGTGCCACTTCTACAGTTTTACTAGACTTCTTCTCCGCAATACAGGTTAATGTTCCAAAATGGAAGACAAAACTACAAACATTTTCGATTTTTCACTTGCTGAGATGTCATGAGACATTAGGTTTATCACATTTTTACTCCACTCCAGAAGTGTCACCCAAATATTAACTTCTCTCCGATGTTTTCTTCATTATGCCTGTACTATATTATGTCTATAATTTTTCTTTCTAAATTTTGAGGTACAAACATAAATGGAAGACTACAGTGGATATATTGCAAAAAAAACACCAGTTCACAAAGCATAGTCACTGGATATAGATAAATTCTATTCATTCTTGCATTTTGAATGATGAATTTTGTATATATTTTAATTTTTGATCAAGCAGACATTTATATTTCTGAGCATTTCATGATTTTTCTCTTGTCTCATGGCTTTTAAAACAATTTCCTTTTATAATGTTCAATTCTTCAGAGTGTATCTATTGACCTTGAGAAGAGATGAGTTGGTTGGTGACTAAGTGGGAAGCAACTTCTACTTTTCCTTCAGTCGGCACATATTTATTATCAACCTGATGCCATCCATTTTCTAGACACAGATTACAGGCGGCTGTCACGATTCTCTTCCTTATGGAACTCATGTTGTAATTCAATGACTGCAATAGTTTCACGCAATTGCATTGATTGACTTGGCTTTGGCTAGTTTTACAAAGCACAGGTAAAAGTCACTTATAATTCCACTTCTCATATCCATTTTTATATTTATAAATTTCTTTCATGTTCAGTCCTTTTTGCATGTTGCAAATGTTTCTTATTTTATAACAGCATTGTCAATTTCAAATACAGCAGTGGGGCTGTATGTTTTTAAAGCGCTTTGTACTATCTACAAATCCCTCGCCTGATCAGGGGCTCTGTCCTTGTTTTGTGTTTGTTTTTCTTTTGGTTTTCAACCTTTGTTCTACAGCTGACATGGTGAGTGACATTCAAGTGAACAGTTCCCTGGGACATTTCCTGATGGATATGAATTCCCAGTGTGCTGGCTTTTACTCAGTTTTTCTCTTTCTACTTGAGAAAGCAGAATGTGAGTGAATTCAATGTTGCCATAGAGATCACTTAGAATCCACATAGTTTTGTGGCAAAACACGCATAGCACAAATTTACCATTTTACAAGTTTTAAGTTCACAGTACAGCAGCATTAAACATGGGTAATGTATGTTTCATTTTGTGTTTTCCTCCTTTAAGATCAGGTATTAAAAAAGAATTCTTTAGGAAGACCCACTTGTGGAATAATTAATGCTATGGTTAGGACTGAGAACAAATTAGTGCTTTCTTTAAAGACACTGAGCACCATTTACACATTTTTGCCTCCAGACTGGACGACTTGATTTGGTGATGATTCACTTATTGGACATTAAAATTAAACAGAACTCATTGATTTTGTTTGCCAATTGCCACTGGATAGGTGGCAGTCACTTACTAGCCCTATGATACCACTGTGGACCATCACAACTTGCGAGAATACTAATCCTTATTACTCCTGTTGGTGGGAATTTATGCTCTCTGAAGTATATTATTCCAACGTTTTATTTCCTTGGGTTCTACATCATTCTTTTCAAGACCTCATTTTTAATTCTGTCTTGTCATAAATTCTCTGTGTAATAGGCTGTTCCACAGTTTTCAGTACAACTTCCTTGCTTACATTATTCTAGTGTATTATCTTCTTGTTTAAATTTATTCCTCAGCATTTATGATGCTTTTGTTTGTACGGGTTGCTTTATTCATTTCTTTTTCATCAGTTCGCTATTAATGTATAGCTACTGATTTTTTTTTTTTAATTTTAGGGAAGGGTCTACACGGTGTTCAGGGTCTTACTACTACATCGGACTCATAGTGATCCTCCTGTTTACAGCCTCCCAAGAGCTGGAATTACATGCACCTAGTCTCAATTGCCTCTCAGTGTGCCCTGGGGGTGGGGCCATCACTGCAGGCCAGGGGTTCGATCCCAGGCCCCTTCTACTTGTAGAAAGAATTATCTTTCAGTTTTTACTTTTTTATTTTTGCACGTTGATTTTATAACCTACAATTTTTCTAAATTTATTCATTTATTCTAACAGTAGCTTGGTGAAATGTTAGAATTTTCTACATCATCTGATATGTCATCTATAAACCAAGACAACTCCTAAAATTGCTGATTTGTATGTCCAGTGCCAACAAAATAAATACATTTACACAATTAGAAAAAAGATTTCTTGTGCTTTTCCTGAATTTTAAATTATTTTAATTATGAATGTGTTTGTGTGTGTGTGTGTGTGTGTGTGTGTGTGTGTATTTTTTGGTTAGTATATCTGGCTGGGATTTACAGTTCTATGGTGGAAGTAGACATATTTTACCTGTTTTTAATCTTAAAGGACAAGCTTTAAAATTTCCCCCATTGAATAGGAATATGGTTTGTGGTATATGACCTTGACTTAGTTGAAGCTCATAACTTATTTTCAGTTATTGGAAATCTTTATCATGAAAAGTTGTTGAATTTTGTCTACATGTATGAAATACTTATATCTTTTTGTCATTAGCTCAATGTGATGAGTCACATTTATTGTTTTATGCGTGATCAGCCTTCCTTCATTACATCTATCCTTCTGCTCAATCAGATATAAACCCTACTCTATCACAAGACTAATCTTTTTTGTGTGCTTCTTGGAATTTTTTCATGTATAGTCAGCACATTGTGCTGAAATTTTCTTTTCTTTTCATAGTTCCTTAGTCTGATTTTATTATTAGCATAATAGTAGCTTTGTGAAATAATTTTGAAAGTGTTAGCTCTTGTTCAATTTCTTATAAGAATTTGAAAAGAGTTAATATTGATTCTTTAGATGTTTAGTACAATTCTGGGGAGAGAGTGTTTCATCGATGGACACTTTTAGATTCCTGACTCAAGCTCCATTATCTATGTGATGAGATTTGCTATGACTAAGTGGCAAAATTTGGTGGGATGTATGTTTTTAGTAATTATCCATTTATTTTAGGGTCTCTAATTTGTTGATTCATTGTAATCCTCATGATCCTTTGTATTTCTGTGACTACATCTATGTCATCCTTTATTTCCAATTTATTTATGATCAATCCCTTTCTTAGCCTGTCAACTTTGCTTCCTTTTAGTAGACTTTCACTATCATTTATTTGTAGCATTGTTTGTGTAAGTCTCTATTTCTGTTCTTATTTTTGTCATTTCTACTGCCTTTAGGATCATTTTTTTTTTCATGTTGTTCACATTCCCTTGATACCTTTATTGAAAGTAGATTGATTATAAATTGTGTTGATGCTGTTATACAAGCTTATCCTTGCTCAAATATCATATTTTCCTGTTAACAGTAGCATTAAAGAATGTTTTAATGCTGGGTAACATCTCCAATTTTATTTCATTTTTAAATTGTTTTGGCTCTAAATTGCTAGGTCTTGCACTTTCTTTTAAACAAAGAAATTGGCTTTATAGTGTCTATTAAAAATACCTGTTCAATTTTAATAAATATTCTGTTAAAATTATAGATCAATTTGTAGAGAATCCATATTAAAAATACAGTTTTCTCTTTTCACCAAGTTGGCACCAAAGTCAAAGAAGGAAGTCCTTGCCCCTCCCAAATCTGAAACCAAAACAAAGCTTTGAAGACCAAGAAGGCTGTGCTGAAAAGCATCCAGAGCCACAGAAAGAAGAAGATATGAATGTCGTCCACCTTCCACTGTCCAGGACACTACAGTTCTAGAGGCAGCCCAAGTAACCTCAGAAGAGTACCCCAAGGAGAAACAAGCTTGACCATTCATGCCATCATCAAGTTCCCCCTGACTACAGAGTCAGCCGTGAAAAAGATCGAGGACAATAACACACTCATGTTCATTGTCAATGTCAAAGCCTATAAGCACCAAATCAAACAAGCGGTAAAGAAGATCTATGACATCAATGTTGCCAAAGTCAATACTCTAGTCAGGCCTGACAGAGAGAAGAAGGCAGATGTTTGACTGGCTCCAACGATGCATTGGTTGTTGCCACAAAGTTGGGATCTAAAATGAGTCTACCTGGCTAATTCTAAATGTATACTTTTTTTTGCCAGTAAAAAATAAATAAATAAAATTTTCTAATTCATAAACAGAGAGTTTTAAAAATTAACGATGTTTTTAAAAAGTGTAAAAATCTTACAAACAATCTTGTTAAGTTTTTGAAGTAATTTGCTGGATTGATTTTTGTATTATTATAAGTGAAATTGCTTTTTTGTTTTGGGACATTTTTACTGCTAGGTTATAGTTAGACAATTGATTTAGTCTGCTGAGTTATCTGGCTGGCACTTATAACTTATTTTCTATATGTGTCTTATCTCCTTTGTTTCAGTGTTCTTTTTTTTTTTTTTTTTTTTGGTGGAACTGGGGATTGAACTCAGGCCCTTGCACTTCCCAGGGAAGTGCTTATTCTACTGAGTTGTCTCCCCAGCCCCTGTTTCAGTGTTCTTATTGTAAAATATTATTTCATTGTTAGACTATATATTCTTTATGATTTTCTTTCTAGTGGGTACATCTTGATTGATTATTTTCAGTGGTATTTGTTGAACCCCTCAGATATGTAGGCCAATAATTTTTTAAAGAATCACTTTTGGAAAATTCTCACATGCATTTTCTACTTCTCTGTTTTCTCATTATGAGACTCCTGTTTATCTCATATTTTTACATTTGATGTCACCTCTAGTATCAATTTTCTACATTCTTTTAACTTTCTATTATTTAGATTGTTAATGTGTATTGATTTTCTTTCATTTCACCTTTTTTGTTCTGCCATCTGAAATCTGCTGAGATTTTGTATTTGCTGTACTTTTAATCTCCAGAATTATCATTAATTATCTAGATCTCCTTATTGAGATTCTTTTTATTGTAATACTTTCCTTTAGCTCTTTAAATATGGTTTTCTTAATTCTGAGAACAAATTTATAATAGCTGCTTTGAAATCTACTTCTGTTATGTCAGATACCTAAAAAAGTTTTGTTTGACTGGTTTTCCCCTGATCATGGGCCAGTCTTCTCGGGTTTTTGTGTGTCTCTTATTATATTGAAAACTTGATAACAGACCATTTTGAAGTAATTCTGGATTCAAATTTTTTCCACTGAAAGTTGTTACTGTTGATGTTTGCTTATTTGATAATTCCTTGGTAGAACTGTTTGGCTTTTCCTTATAGTACATAACTATTTCATTTTTTAAAATCCATTTCTATTTTTAATCTTAACTCCCTTTGTGTCTACATGATTTTTTTGTGACCTAATACTTGGAGGAAGGTTGTTCTTAAATGCCTTGAGCCAATGAGTCTTCTGTTGCTTGCTAATGAATCTATTGTGGGCAATGAAGCACATAGCATTTTAATATATTTTCAGGTATGACCAGTTTTTATTTCCTTATGTGTCGCTCCTTTTACGTATATAGTTGTAGAGTAATCCAGGAGTCTGTAACTAGTTCAGGCTTTCTTTAGTATACTGACCTGGTAGCTAGCTTCATTTAGGAATGCAGTGACTACATCTTCTGAATAGCAGAGTCACAGGTCAGTGTCATCACTGTCTCTGAAATTACGCTGATGCACAGTGTCAGTTGACACTCTGAGCTGCAGGCTTCCTTTTCACCTACTCTGAGCAATGCTGCAGGCATCTGGGAAATTCTTGTTCTTTTTTTTTTTTTTAAATAATTTTGAGAAACAAATATTAATGAGATAGTTTGAAAACCAGTTACTAGGACAGTTTTAATAGCTACATCGCATATAGTTGTCTTAGTGGTTATTCATTGTACAAGATGCAGACATGATATCCTGTCCACAAACATTATTAGAACAAACATTTTCATTCATTGAATTAAGAGAATGTAACTGTATATTTATCTTAACTATTTTGAATGCACAGACACAAAATGGTCATTCATTTGTATCCCATTTTTTTGGCTTAGTTTTGTCAGAGAAGGGTATTACATTGTCATTTAAATATTGTAGGTGTGTGAATTCAGCAAAATATTCCAATATAGTCCAATAGTCCATAATAGTAGTTGGTTGTTCATATAGGACTGTCAATGTCAGAAGTTTTTGACTTGAGCATTTTACAGCTCAGCCTAGTAATATGGCTTTACTTTTTATACCTCGTTTTTATACTTTTCTGCTGGATGGTTAAGACCGAGACAAAGCAAGACCTATATAACAGGAAATGTAACTTTCGTATCTGATAATGTAAGTCAAGTCCCCTCAGAATTTATCCTGAAACTCTATACTGCACTTTGTAGATCCTTTGTCAGTGTGAGCCATATGGATGAGTCTCGGCCATTGCTTGACCAATTTGCTCTCTTTGAATGACTGAGAGAATATTTTCTCTCCCTGTGACTCTCCATAGGCACACTCTACATTGCCAACCACATTGCTCTGTGGCCCCACAATCTCCTTAATCAGAAATTTGGGACACAACTGAATTACATAATGTTGCAATACAGGTTCTCCTATGTCCCTTAAAAGGCTAGGGCCAAAATGTTGGCTGTCCTTGCAGCCCTTCATTTTCTCTAAGTTTTGTTCTGAAAACTTAGGTTGTTAACGCTCCAGAAGAGAAGCTTATTAGGACCCTACAACCTATACAGTTGGGTTTAACCTCACTATCTGTCTGAATATCAAACATCTTAGACTTCAAATGGAACAGGTATTATTCATCAAATATTGATATATTAAAATGTAAGTTCCTACAGAATATGAAGAAAAGGAATTAAAAAATAAAGAAACATATTTTAAAAAATTTCAATGAACAATTACGTATTTTTACACAGAGATAGAGAAATCTAACCATATACAACATTTTAGCAGGATAGCCCTGTGACATTTTTTTGTCTCGTCTCTTTTTCTCATTTATTACCCTTTTTTTTTTCACTTGAGAGACACCATGGCAATAGTTGGTATGTCATGACAAGCAGTACATATTTAGAAGACCAGAATGACAGGTGCTCCAAGCATGACCCTACTATTACACATTGCTGTCTTTAGTGCAGTTGCTTAGTTCATAGGTATTCTGCAGACTTTATGTGCTGTCTGCACTGAAGATGGGTGAAGCAAACCCTAGAGAGGACGTTACAAGCTCCACTGTTCTTCCCCCCAATTCTCAGCAAATCCTTAAATATAAACTGTCAGACTGTTATATATTTCATCTAATTTCTGTATCATAAATATTGTAATTTTAAATTTTTTAAAATCAAGCTTCATTGTTGTGGGAAACCTGTGACTCGCACCCACTTTATAATAGTCTCAGCCACGTTCTTAAGTTTCCATTCCTCTGCTGAGTTAAGTTCCTGGTTCTTGTTACCCCGCCTATTTCCCCATAAGTCTCCTGCTATGCCTCGGAGGTGGGACTTCCTGTCATAGCTGGTTGCCTAGTTACTCACGCCTTTTTACCCACCCACGTCATTTCCCTATGCCTCCACTATATATACCCAGAGTGTCCTTTGAATAAACGAGACTTGATCAGAATCCTGTCTTGTCTCCATTTCTCACATCTCCTGTCCTTGTCCCCTCCTCCATTCCCTGTTCCTTCTCCAGGTGACCCTCGCTGACTTCCCTACCGGACGGGATACATTATTACTTTGTGAGGGAAATAATTTGTGACTTCCATGTTTAGTCACTGATAAAAGTTAGAATATTGACCCTAAATTAGGAAGCTAAAACACAACTATGGGAGAGAATTGTCTCTTTTTCTAACTTCTTGGGGCTGTGTGCCTATAGCATGAGCTATGTTTGACAGAAATGTAGGAAAGTAAGGAAGGAAAAAAATAAAAATTGCAAATTTGAGAGTGTACTGCTTACTATTTGAAGAATAATAATATACAGGATATAAAGAGGTTTTACTGATGCACAATTCATGAGCTTTTATGCAAATGGATATGCAAAAGCCCTGGAAAAGAAAGGGAGGGGATACTTGCAAATAATAGTGTTCCAAAGCTGTCACTTGCATGACTAGTTCCTGTCAGTAGAGAGAAAAAAAAAATCCCAAATGTCTGACTCTTACAGGTTTTATATTCTGGACAAGAAAGCTTTTGACCTTGGCTTCCCTATGATACTTTTTAGTTTAAATCTTTCCACATTTTTCAAATGGTGTTATAGTAATATTGATACAGGTGATAGAAAGCTTAGTAAAGTTAATGTTGGTAAAGTGTTTTTGAGACCCTAGGAAAATAGGTCTCACAGTATGTAGCCCAGAAAATATATTATTTAACAGATATTTTCAGGTGCTTCTCAGCTTCTGTAAATGTGGGTTTCCTTCAATGTCTGAAATGATTGTCTTAAATCTTTACTATTTATTTTTCAGAAAAAAAAGAAAGCTATTTAATATGAATCAGAGGTAATGCCATATTTATACTTAGGATAGAATGCACATAATTTGCTTACCATTATGATTATGTTTGGAAATGGAGACCAAATAAAGTGGTCAAAATGTTCAGGAGAATCTCAGTTCTCCTAGGCACCATTCATAATGTGTCGCGAATTGTAAAGTGGTCTTTTGACCAGGATTGAGCTTCAGTCAAATTCTTTTTTCTATGATCTGTCTATTTTCTCAGATGAAAATTTTCTCAGAAAAAAATGTCCTTATAGGAAATCTTGATAGTATGGCTTTGTGCAAGGAAAAATCAGAATGGTAACTTTTTTCACATATGAAGAATATTTAGAAAGCTGCCTTGTGTGAAATATAAAAATAAATATTGATTTCTGTGTTAGTTTCTAGAAAAAAACAATAGAATATATATGCATTTATACATACGCAATATATACATACATAATAGGATATATATATGTATATGTATATGTATATGTATAATATATAATATATACTCTTTCTTTCTCCCTCCATGTCAATGAGAGAGATTGTTTCTCTGTATGGAACTGGTCCATGTGAGTTTTAAAAGATAAGAAGTGCAAGTTCTGTAGCCAACCCGCTGGAGACCAAAAAGAATGAATGCTGTGATTTGAATCAAATTTACTCTCCCACTAAAATATGCAAATCAAAATGGAGTTTTCTAGTAAGGCAAAATCATAATCTTATTTAACCTGAGCTTGGAACTGGCACAATTTTTGCAACATTCTATTGGTGCTAAGCAAGTTATTGGTTCTGCCCACACTGAAAGACAGAGCACTTGTGCTGGAGAGATAGCTCAGAGGTCTAAGCGCCTGTCTGGCAAGTGCAAGGGCCCAGGGTTTGATCTTCAATACCATCTGCCGTTGTATGTGGGCCACGGAGACTGGGTGTGGTGGTGTACACCTATAATCCCAGGGCTGGGGGAGGCTGAAACAGAAGGATCACTGAGACCAAGCTGTGTAGCTAGAATCTGTACCAATAAATAAATAAATAAATAATTTTTAATTTTTTTAAAAAAGGACAGGGACAGCACAAGTGTACAACTGATAGGAGGCGTATCTTTGGGGGCTATCTAAGGCTCTGACCCTACAAGGTGGCAGGAAGGGCTACAGATCAGTGTCAGCACTGCTTCCCTTTTGTGTTTTTGTACCTTACAAAAGATGCTTCTTGGAATCCATCGGGCTGCTGTGGCTCATGCCTGCCCTCCTGACTTGCTATCTTGATTTTCTCCTCACTCATTTTGCCAATTCCCATGGGGACTGAACCAAAGCCACAGTTTTCTGTCTGCCTAAAATGACTAACGGGTTTCAGGCCTCACCCTCCCAGGGGGAATGATGAGGCTGCCCATGTCTGCGCTGTCTCCCAGTGTCCTTGAAGAGATGAGGAAGTTTGACACCAGCTTTTTTTTTCTCTCTCTTTCTAAGACTATTCTCGGAGCTGGTGTTTTTTTTTTTTTCCATGTGCAAATTGGTCACTCTAGTATGAATTCTTGCTTGTTGTTCCAGAACACAAGTACAATTAGTTGGTCATCCTAACCAATCTGTTAACTCTCTTCTCAGGGATCTCTCTCTTGTTTCAGTGAAGCTAGACATCATTCATTTTACCAGTTTTAGCAGTACTTGTGAATTTTCCACTTGCCAAGAGAATTTCATGGCCCACACTCTGACAAAATTTCCAATGCCTGTTTTAGGGCCACTAGATAATTTTAACAAGAGCCTCATGTCACAAAGTCCTTAATACTTTCATCTCCAGTGTCTTCCCATATATAGCAGGTGTGCACTGAAACTCTAAGACTTTTAAGTCACCGAATTGTAGAAATTATTATTTGTTACTAGGGCATTTGACAAAGGTATATTACTGTTAATTAGATGGTCCTAATTAGATGGTTGCTAATAATATGGTAATTAAATAGACACATGTTAATATACACTAATTTATTTTCAGCTGAAAGATTTTTGCTGTGGTCTACTTAATCTTCACAGAGGTTGAGGAAACACATATTTTCCTAAACAAGAAAATAGTTCTTCATGATGGCATTCAACACCATTCTGTTATAATTAAATGCTGATTTCTCATAGCACATGAATGACTGTGCCAACTGGTGTGGACATACCTAAAGGGTGTATCTATGATCATTAAGAAGGATGCGAGTGGTTGTCCAGGGAAAATATTAATTAAAAATACAATGCAGAAATTTAATTCTGAGTACTTAACAACTTTAATTAAAATTAATCATACTAATTCTACAAACTTATAGCCCTTTATAGCCCTCTCATTAGATGTTAAGCTCCTAGAGGTTATGGACTGTGCTTGATTTTTCTATCTGAAGAGTTGTATCTAGAATGTCCCTTCTACAAAACTGAGTGTTGTGTTGTAAACTGACAACATTGGCAGGGGAAAAAGAAATCACAGACCAAGATTAGGCAGAAGGGCCAGGTGGTCTTTCTCTTTCCAACATTGTCTCCCAGCTCAACAAATAATGGATAAATCTGTTCTAGAAAGTAATGTCTGATGTCACAGTAGGTACAATTGCCACATTTTTTTTTTTCAGAGGATACTCGATTGCAATGTCCATGGACAGAAATCATGCGTAGAATGCTTGTTTTCACTACTTCACCATAGGACTCAGATGGCAACTCTGTACCACAAATGTGGAGCCACGGTATTTATGTGTCTTCATGAACAGGCAACAGTGGTCCTTTTATTATTAGCTATCTGACATGTCTCATTCCACTGTACTCTTCACTCTGAAGTGTTCAATGGCCCCGGCTGAGAGTTTTTGGAAGTACTTCACCTGTCCTTGCATTATGACAGCTGCCAAGTCTGAGCCAGTTGCAGCCTGATAGAGGTGTCTAGATGTTGTGTGTACATGGAACTCTGGAGAGATATCACACAGCTTCAGTTTCTTCTAATCTTTCCCTTCCTAACTAGCAAAGGAAGAACAAGACTGATTGTTAACCATGTAAATCTGTAAGATAACACAGAGCACTGTTTTGGTTTCTCCTTCCCATTTGAAGTGCCAAGTGGTGAAAGGAGGAAAACAGCACCATTTAATATAGAGAAACTGTTCCAGGCATAATTTCCCATGGACTTTCATATTTCTAGTGTTCTTTTTAGAAAATGGGCTTCTCTGCTTGAGAAGTTACATTCGCCTCAGAGGGGCAGGAACCAGACATCTCAAGAAGAAAATCAATTGGATTTTCATCTCTAAATTGAAATTCCTTTATTAGGAACCGATGCCCATAAATGGATCTTTTTCCGAATCAGTTTTTGTTTCCTCACAATCAGTGCAGGTGTCTGAATCAGACTGAGAGAAAATAGATGTGGGGAAAAATAATCAGCTGGAGCATATGGGCACTGAACCTCATCTCCAAGGATACCTGCCACAGTCATTTGAAGGGAATGTTTTTCAGACTCAAGTTGAAAAGCTTATGAGGGTTGAAAATCATTGATTTTAGTTTTTTGTGGTCTTATCTCTTTTTTGTGCAACAATAAAACTTATCAAAGAGCTTTCAGTTTTGAATAGGACACTGCTTTGTAAATGTAAAACATTGGCTGTGCGAAAGAGCATTAAAATGCTAAGCATCAGCTGCCATGAGCCAGAGGGGAGAAATACTGCAATTGCTTCTTTCACAGTTCTCCATTGTGAGAATGCTGGCCAAGATAACACCTGTGGTGGGTGACATTAGAAATAATCGATTAAGAGCACATGATTAAATCTGCATTATTCAATACAGGAAGGCAAAAAAACTATATTTGAGATTCATTGCTCCATGATTAACTGAAGGCGGTGTTAGGCAATTAGATACCAGTAAGAATAAAGAAATTTGTATGGTTTGCAGAAGTTTGCTCATGTGGAATTGAATGTGTGCATTCTCTGGTACATTTCTACTAACATGTTTACTGCTGTTTCCAAAAGCTTCATACATCTTTATTGAGTGCAGATCAAAGCTATCTTATCAGAACCAGTGTCCATTTGTGATTTTGCTTCAAGAAAATTTGTAACCAAAATGATACTGTTCTCCCTTTTGAAAGCAACTTATTCAATCATGATTGAATTAATGAAATACTGCAAGAATTTGCAAGATATTTGTGAGATTTATTGCCAATGGGCCAATCATTCTAATTTGATAATAAGTAACTTAAATATATGTATGTTCTTGGATGATACTTCATCCCCTATACCATAACCTAGCAAAAGCTGGCAGGTCTATGTATACCTTATTTTATTTTTTAATCTCTGGTCATTTGCTCCTGTGGCTTCTATCTGATCACGTTATCCAAAGTGGTATTAATGACCTTATTTTATTTTTTTTTTATTTTTTTGTCTTTTTTGAGACAGGATCTCACTATGCAGTTCAGGCTGGCCTTAAGCTCACTTTGTAGCTCAGGCTGGTCTCGAACTCACAACAATCCTCCTGCCTCAGCCTCCCGAGTGCTGGGATTACAGGCATGCGCCACCATGGCCGGCTATTAATGACCTTAAAAATTCATAGTTTAAGACTTAGCATCTGTCCTGACAGTACTTGTTCACAAAGGATTAGCCCCTCTTTTTCCATGGCTTGGTTTCATGCCTAGTCTCAGTCTCTATTCATCTGATTTTCATCACAATCTGAGAATACCAGTAAGTTCCCAATAGTGGCTGTGTGCACCACCTCACCTGGTTTTAGGGTCAGCATGGCATGCAGTACTGGTGATCAAACCCGAAAACTTGTGCTTGCCAGATAGGCTCTTATGCCACCAAGTGATCTCTCCAGCCCTACTAATCCTTTTTTCTTCCCGGGTGAACTTTACAGAATGGTGTCCTATGGAAATTTATGTTCATTCAAAGCCATTGAATGTGACCTGACTCTATACAGAGTCCCCATAACAGGGATGTCAAACCTTTTAGAATGTTCAGTGATATACACACCCTGCTGCAGCACATGTGCACTAGGCAGGTTCACCACCGCTGCACAGACAGTCAACTTAATTTGTGGTTCTATCAGACTAAGGTGGTGCTAAATTCAGTGACTGATGTCCTTAAAGGAAAGAGAAGTTCAGAGATGGAGAAACACGAAGGCAAAGAGGTAGATCCAGTTTGTGAAGGTGGGGGTAGTGCCTAGGGCCCAGGAGCTCCAGGTACCCACAGGGACTTACAGGACACAGGGCTCTTCACGGTCTTCAGAGGGAGGATGTCTTGAAAGCACCTTCCTCTTGGTCCGTACGCCTCAAGAACTGTGAGGAAATGAATTTCAAGTCAGTTTCAAGTGGTGATTTTCTTTTATGGCAGGTGCAGGACACTATTACAGCTAGAGTAAGATTGCATTTTTGTTTGTTTGTTTTTGGTGGTACTAGGGATCGAACTAGGATCTTGCACTTGCCAGGCAAGCACTTATTCCATTGAGCTAGCTCCCTGGTCCCTTGGAGTAAGATTGCATGGACAGCTGTCCTACTAGCCAAGTGACAGTGGCCATGCTTACTTGATGGTTTCCAGAGTATTTGTGTATGGTAAACTTCACTTAAAATTAATAATATTTTGAGTACCATATAATATTTTTTAAATGTCAAAAAGTACTGAGGACTTTGTAATATTTTATATTCCTCATGAAGAATATATAATTCTTTAAGTTTTTTGAAGTCATGCTGTTTCCATGAAAATGAATTGAAAAAGGTAAAAACATTAAATTGTCCCATTACACAGCAATAAACAGTGGTAATTTTAGGGGTTCTTCTGTCCAGCAAAAGCCTGCTGAAAGTCGAGCACTGTACTAGGTATTTAAACAATTAAATATACATTTTTTTAGCTCAATCTTTGTTGATTATCTCTTACATACCCTGAAAATTCCATTCAAGAATTTCTAAATCAGTGGAAGGACCCTGTTGCCTATTAATCTCATAACACAAGACCTCAGCATCCTAATTTCCCTCTTCCCGTGGATAAGCATCAAAGTGGAATGTTCAGGAATATGCATCCTGAAGTTCTCACCAATTCTTATTTTATACCAAACTTTATAACCTACATGTCAGAAAATCTTAAAAGCAAAGAAGAAAATGAAATTTTAGGCAAAGCCAAAAATATAAAAATTCTTACTGTGGTGTATGTCAGACAACGTACAGCAAAAATACTAAGGTGCTTCAGTTAAGTCAAGGTTCTGATGAATGTGCAGAGTTTTCCTGTTGACTTTATAGCCTGAACTAACAATATAGCCCATTTGTCATTGTCAGCGCTTAAGGCAACATCTGAAAATGTCAATAGTAGCAATAGTTCTCTGCATAAAATGTTACATTTTTTAGCAATAAATGCAGTATCATTATATTCTCAGATTCTGGAGCCACTTCTCTCAGTGCTTTTCAGAATTCTTCAGCTGCAGAGAGCATGTGTATCAGATACCAGCGTGTGGGATGCTTCCATTTTTCTAGGACTCAGGAAATTCTCCTCAGTCGTGCAATGAGGTGCGGGATGCTAGAAGGAATGATTCTGAGCTCTCAGGCATTCAGAGCTTCTCCTCGTTACTCCTCAATCATACATACATTTAGGAATTGTCCAGTGAGTGAACAAAAAGCTGCAGGCAGCCTAACAGGGAGAAACGGTAAGGAATCAAGGCTTCAAGAAGGAAGGTGAAAACTGACACTGAGGCAAATGGCAGAGGCTCTGTGCAAACAGTGATATAATAAGAAAAAAACTGTATGGCCTTGCAAAAGCCATTGACAATCCTTGTCCCCAAGACCTCATTCATTTAGGGAAAATGGTGCTCACACTGCAGCCACCTTCAATATGAGTTTCTGATCGACGGCAGCTACTACTACTTCCACACTCTGAGCATAAAGCTGTCCTTGAGGCTAAGAGCCTTGCATTGCTAATCGTTGTACCATCAGCTCAGTACTGGCACATGACTAACATATTCATTCAAGTAAGATTATTTAGAAATAAAAGAAAAGTTTTTTTGCATGAGTTCTGCATATTCCTGACCTGTAGGTCTGTATATTCATTACTCTGTGGAAGAGTAGAATCTTTTTTAGTTTTTAGAAATAGACGATCTGAATATTTATGTATAGACATGGGTGTGGCATTCTTCACTTATTTATATTGCTACTTTTCAGATGAAAAACCCACATGTCTTTAAAAGTATAGAAATAAATATGGGAGGAGACATTGTTCCCTTCTAGTTAAGGACCAGACATAAATGAGTGCACATCATGAGCAAGCATGTTCTGAAGAAGTGTGGCCTTCTTCCTATAAAGTCTTCTCATGTACAGGTGCCCATGGGTTGGGCATGCATGCATTACAATGAAAATATATAATAAATGGAATTTTGTTAACTATAGACATTATGTTACATGTTCTGTATGCAGCTCAAGACAGTTCCTTTTCATTCAGTGTGACCAGGAATATCAGGTGTGTCCAACCAATGGGAATATCCAAATTCAACCTCCTTATCTTTTTCCAGGTTGCAATCATTCTTTCTTATCTTTTTATTTATTTATTTTTTATTGTTTTGCATTTATGTATTGGTACAGGGTCTCACTATGCAGCTCAGACTCATAGTGATCCTCCTGTTTTCAGCCTCCCAAGTGCTGGGATTACAGGCATGTGTCATCTTGCCTGGACTCAGTCACTGGCCAGCGTGCCCAAGGGGCAAGGCCAGTGTGGCCGGGGGGACGGGGGATCCAACCCTGTCCCTGTACTTGCCAAAGCAGGCACTTAAGTCAGCTGAGCTATCTCACCAGCCCTCTCTTTCTTATCTTTGTAAAATTTTAGTGGTATTGGGTATTGTCTTAGTTACCTTTCTCTCAGTACTGAGGAGAAACACCTGATATCCAAAATTAAGAGAAGAAAGGTTTATTTAACTGATGGCTTGTGCAGGTTTCAGTCCACAGCCAGCTGAGCAACCCTCTCTCCCTCCCTTATATTGTTTGCAGGCTACCTACTCACACCATCTGGGTGCTCTCCCCTTGTACAGGCTTAAGATGTTTATAAAGCGAGGCCCCTGGCCCTTGCTGAGTCACTTAGTTAAGCTTCTAAACTGCTGAAGTTGATACAACGTATCAACCATTATAGCATGAAATCCACAGTATATGCCTTAGGTTACATCCCAGCCCTTTTTAAGTTTTATTTTTAGTAAAAATTTTAACTAGGTATATGAGTTGTCCAAGATGGGCTCCAACCTGTGAACCTCCTAGACTGCTGGGAATTAAGGCATGCATCACCACATCCATTATTATTTCAAATTTTAGAGTTTCATGCTTGTCCTTGTGTTAAAATCTTAAGAGAAATGATACTCCCGGTTACTAACTACATCCATGAAGATAGCAAGTAGCCCAGTGAAAAATTTGTTTAGCCTACTTTTTAAAGTTACATTTCCTCCCCACAAAAAACTTTGCATTATCTTTCAGAAACCCAGTAGTTCCTCAGCCAGCCATACAGCAGAGTTGCAGGTTTTGTCCACAGCCCTTAACTCCAAGCTCTCCCCACTCCTACCTTTGTTCAAATCAATAGCTCAGCTCCCGTCTGACTTACTCTGTAATTCTGTTTGTTTCCAAGCTCTTTCATTTTTTGTTTGCATCTTTGATTGCCCTGAACAAGATAAAATGGATTCTGTTCAGTGCCAACACTGTGTGTTTTAATTTGCATTGCTCTCAATCCTCCCCCTTTTTACTTTTGCTGATAATCCTTCCTCTTAACTGCACATTGTAACTCACATTTTGTGTTTCTTGGCAGCTGGCTTCCCTGTAGTCATCTTAGAGCACACGAGAGAACGCTGGTGTTTCTCTTCCAGTTGTTTTTGTTTTTGAATTCCTAGTTTTATTTTTCTTGTTTTGTGCGGCCCAGAAATATTTCTGTTTTCAGGCAGTGCAATTTAAAATAATTTTTGAGCAGAAATGGTCTTGAGTTACTTCTCAAGTTTTCTTCTTTTCTTAGTACCTGGAAAGAACATGTCTTTTAGAAAGTACTAATTTAACAAATGAGTTCTGTAATCTTTATTTTTCTAAGATTTTGGTGTCTGCATTAGGCATAAAATAGCAAGTGTCCAAATCTAAAACATAATTTAAGACTAAGCGTTCTGCTGCACTGGCCCCACCCCCGAGGCACACTGAGACAACAATTGAGACCAGATACGGTGGTGCGCGCCTGTAATCCCAGATATTGTGATACCGTAAACATTCGGATTATTAAGAGTCCAATCTACATAGTGAGATCCTGAACACCTTGCCGACCCTTCCCTTAAAAATAAGAAAAGACCAAGTGTTTCTAATTTATGTAACAATTGATGAAATAAATCACACACCTAGCCTGATTTTCAACACAGACTGTTCCACAAGCATCTTTAAAAAGTGTTGGTGTAGTGTATATAATTAACAAAGCCATAGAATTTTAGAGTACAACAGTATTAACATGTGATTCATAAAACCTGAAAGTTTTCCTTTGTATTTTCTCATAAATTTTAAATATTTGCTTTATAAAATAAAATAGTAAGTACATTTTATACTTTCTTGGAAATTTTTAAGTATTTAAAAACTTACTTATCTTTACTTATTTTAAGAGTCAGTTAAACTAGGCTCAGTTAGGAATTTCTGTAATAAGAATTACTATAGTAATTGCAATAAATATTTAGTTCAGGTGCCTTTCTGCTTCCATGGCACCTCAGTGAAGAGGGCTTCTACTTTGAGTAGACATCTGGTTTCATGCTTAAAGAAATTCTTTCTATTCCATCATGTAACTTGGGAAATGTTACAGATCAATGAGTGCTCTACTCTTTGGCATTTCCAGTTTTGCACCGGAGTTCATGAATATTCATCATCTTTCTTCTCTTTGCCCTGCAATGCAAGTTAACAGAGGTCAGGAACACAGGTGTGCAGATGCCTGGGGGAAAGTGAAGTGCGGCCTAGCAATCCATAAGACCAACCTTCAGAATGTCCTGGGCAGCATTCTTAGGTCGGGCATTCTGCATTTGTCCTTGTGAGTGGATACGACCATTTCTAGGCATACGTTATCCTTCAGAAGCCGCTTCTGGTCACGTCAGCTATTTCTGCTGGCTAGCAAGTTCACTTGCATCATATGAGGTAAGAACTGTGCATTTAGTAAAGAATACTGAGGAATTAAACTAATCAGAAAATCAAGCAGTAAAAAATTTTCCACTAGATAATAAATAACAGATGAAAAAAGCAACAGGTACAGCTTCCTACTCTTGGGCTTTTAGCCTAAATATTATTTTTATTGATATTTTGTCAGTTCATAGTAAAATCTAAGTTGATAATTAAGATGTTTAAAAATGGTTATGAAAATCAGTGGTTATAGAATAGCAAATAGTAGATATCTTTAAATTTGGAATTAAATCTTTTTCGATTTAGAAAGTCTGTTGTAAAAGAAATTTTTGAAAAAAGCCTAAGCTCTGATTGTATCCATCTCCTTGGCAAGAATATTGTTCTTTAGAAAATTAGTGAGTCTCTGATGTGAGATACAGCCAGCATGTTTCCACTTAACTACTGCCTTTCATACAAGTACAGCCCTACCCAGATCCCCAAAACCAATTAAAATAAGTAAAAATGTATAGAAAAATAAAGAATATGATATAAGCATTGATTTTATTGTTTTATTTTGTGGGAAGAAGGGTCTACAGGGTGTTCAGGGTCTCACTACTAGATGGGACCCTTAGTGACCTGCCTGTTTACAGCTTTCAAGAGCTGGGATTATAGGCTCCTGCCACCACATCCAGTCCCCACTTCCATCTCAGTGAGCCCCAGGCGTGGGGCCAGCACAACAGGCCTGGGGATCAAACCTCCAGCCCCTGCACCTGCTTGCAAGTGCTTTTATCTGCTGAGCTATTTTGCCAGCCCCTACATAAGCTTTGAAATACTCTACTTGAACCTCCACATTACTTGCATAGCGTATGAGGCATTATAATTAGTAAGTTAATGAAAAGGTGAATCAATATATGACCTGATTTAACTAATCTACTAAATACACTCACCAATTATTGGTAATTTTCCCAGAGTTCTTTTTAATAATTAAGATGTTGTATGGAAGAGAGAAAAGTGAAGCCATGTTTGGAGCTGGGATCCTGAGCATCGCACGTTCATCGTACTTCGCAAGCCAGGAAGCACTTAGTGACACCAGCGTCCTCGGCATAAAACGGACATTATACCAGGTACTTCCTATGAGTATCAGATGACATATAAATGTATGCAAAGTATTCTGATTATTAGATAATATTACTACTATTAAAATATAAATATTATCACTATACGTATTAAAATGAGCTATACAAGACAAAGATCTAAATATTAGGAAAAAACATCAGATATCAGAGAAAGGATCATATTGATAACCAAATTCTACTTTGTTTTTTGCATACTTGTGTGTAACTATTTTCAGTGATCAGACTTCTGGTCCACTGATTCTCTCTTTTGGTGTTAGTAATATGCATTTAAAGATCTGCACTAAAAATCAAAATTTTAATAATTTGTTTGTTTCATTTCTGAAATACCCACTTAACTATTAGATTCTTTTTGTGCAAGGTTCCCATCCTACAGTAAATTTACCCATCTGTTTTTCTAGGTTCTTTTAAGTTTTAGTGGATGTTAGTTACACAGATTAATGGGTTGCATTTTGCAGGTTTATGCAAGCATGTAATGTAGTTTGATAATTTTCACCTTTTGAGCTTAGTTTGTCCCTTTCCCCTCCTCTTCTCTAATAGTCCCCCTTCTACTACGTGTCATTGCTCTGCTCTGCCTTCCTTTCCCTCTCTCCTCTCCCCTCTTCTCCTCTCCTTTCCTCTCTTCCCCTCTCCTCCCTCTTCTCTCCTTTCCCTTTCCTTCATCTTTTCTTTCTCTTGTCTACAGATAAGAGAAAATGTGATATTCTAGTTTTTGAATATGGGTTATTTTACTTAAACTGATGATCTCAGGCTCCACTTTCTTGCAAAAGATATGATTACATTCTTCTTTACAGATAAATCATACATATATATATATGTATGTATGTATGTATTGTTTTCATTATCCATTTGTCTGCTGACAGAAGCCTACACTGATTCTGTGGTTTAGCAACTGTGAATTGGGCTAGAATAAATATGGCTGTAAAAGTATTTCTAGAATGTGCTGACCTTAATTCTTATGAGAATATGATAATGCATGCAGAGTATAACTGCATTAAATGATACTTCTCTTTTTGGTTTGAGAGGAACCTCCACATTAATTTCTATAGTGGCTTACTAGTTTTTATTTCCACCAAGAACTTTAAAGTATTTACTTATTGGCTTTTTTCTTTTTATGTATCTTCTCCAGCATTTCACATTCTTTTATTTCTTCATGATGGCGATTCCATGAGAATGAGATAGGAGAGTGAGGTGAAATCATAGCATAGTTTTGACTTGTATTTTCCAACATACATTTTTTCTTGGCATAGAATTAAATGTTATGACTTCTACTCTAATCCCTTGGTCTATATGCCTATTCTTGTGCCTGCTGGCATTCTTTAAAGAAAACAAGGGCTCTATAATTACTGTGATATCTTCTGTAAAGTAAAAATGATTGTATGAATTCAACCAAATACATCAGTGTAGAATTCCTACAAGAAGAAATATACAGTGACAAGAGAAAATAACTGACAGCTGAAGTTCATATTTTTCATTTACATTTGAAACCAAACATAAACAAATTCAACATCTCCCTGAAATCAATCAAGAAAAGTATTCAGCAAATGATAATAGGAAAGGTAGCTTACTGTGTCAAGAAAAATGAAACTGAGCCTTTGATTAGAATTAGAAAGTAGACTCTTAATAAAGATCCACATTAAAAATAATTTATAAGCCTAAAAGAAGATTAAACAGGCAAATAAATATGTGATCTAGAAAAGAAAAATATCTTTTAAAAATATACCTTTCAACTCTCAAACAAGAAAGGGAAAATATTGATGAATTAGACTGTATCAAAATTAAGGATTCCTGTCAGATAAAATTTCATTGATTAAAGATAGTTTTTTGAATAGGAGAAAATATTTTCAATTAGACAAGATATAATACATTTTTAAGGCACTTTTGTGGCAAACAAGAAAATGATAGTAATCTTAACAGACTAATAGTTGAAGGACAATAACTAGCAATTTGTGGGTGAAAACATCCACATAGTTAATCACTTCTTCTGCTTCAATAAGTAGAGAAATTCAAAGTAAAATCATATAAAATACATACTATTGCATACTATGTTAGCCATTGTCATGCTACTATAATGAGATACCTGAGATAATTAACTTACAAAGAGAAAAGCCTTATTTTGATTCATGGTTCTAAAGTTTCCAGGTCAAGAGCAGGCAGATTCATTGCTTTGGGCCTCTGCTGGGGAGTGCTTGGTAGAACAAAGTGCTCACATGGGGCCCAGAATACAAAGGAGGAAGATGAAGGGACTAGGGTGCAACAGTTCATCCCGGGGCACAAGCCAATGATCTATGGACCTCTCCCTGAGCTCTCTTCCTAAAGGTCCATGGCACCTCCCTCTAATGTCACCCAGTAGGCCAAGCTTTGGGCACTCAGATATTTGGGTGACATTCAACATTTCAGCTATTGCACACATGTCTTAGGTGAGTGAAATTTAGTGTTTTATTGGCAGCTATGAGAAACGTAGACCTCACTCTAGAAAAACCCTTTGAGGCCTTTTCCCTGAGCTATGTCCCCTGAACTATTTATTTATTTATAAATTTTGAGACAGAGTTTTGCTAGTTGACAAATTGTCCAGGTTAGGCTCAAATATACCATCCTCCTGCCTCTTTCTCCAAGAGAACTGGGATTGCAGGCATATACTATCAAGCTTTGCTCTCTCATACTTAATTTTGCTATTTTTTTTACTTGCAGTTAATATAAATTATTGATGATCTTCCTCTCAATTTACATTGTAGGATATAAGAGTCAGGTTATAGTTGTGAAAGCTAACTTTTTCTGAACACATACGGATTTGCCAGCATTGGACCAAGAATTTTGTAGAAGTACTCTGTTGGATGCTTATAATTCAATATTAATATTTAAAGAAATGGAAGCACAGCAAGCTTAAATAGCTAGTGGGGTGGAAATAGGATTAGAATTCAAGTGCTTTCAGCATCTGTGCTCTTAAGCACTAAATTGCATTAAGTGTGCATATATTATCCTTACCTGGAAAATGAAAGTTGGATAGGAACATAGAGTAGTAATTCAGTAGCTGTTTAATCACCACAAAAATTATGCTGTATTGCATATTTGAAACCCAAGAATGATTTCACGAAGGCCACCTAAAATAAATTTTTCAAAATGTGATTTGTTAGAATTTCTGGAAAGGTAAAAATAAATGCTGGAATTTAAGGTTACAATTCTGGAACCTCTTTTGTAGGAATTTATACACTGTACCCTCCTCCTGTAGAGCAGTAATGTTTCATTGCCGCAGGGTCTGCCCTTCTGATCCTCTCTCCTGTAGACATTTGTGAGGGCTATACTTGCTGCGAGTAACCTTGTTTATGACTTTGTCCAAAGCCTACATTCTTTACATTGTGAAGATGCTGTGGAAGAGATTGGAGAATTGCTGGAATCCTATGGCTTTAGAAGAGGTGTAGTGGATTTCTACCTGATGGTCAACTTACTACACCGAGCTGATTTGAGCTACTGAGCGGTGGGCTGTGGGAAGCCCACCTGAGGTTTGTTGCCCGCAGCATAAAAGGCAGAAGAGGAAAATATTTAAGAACACTGTTAGGGATGCTATTTAGAGAAGCTGATGGAGCTGTTGGAAGCTGTTAGTTCGCTTGGGCTGTTCTTCTGGAGGACCTTGTCATGATGCCTTTCCTAATAAACTTTGAAGCAGCTTTGGTCCTCATCTTGAGCATCACTTCCTGGCTCCAGAGCACAAGATGGCACACTGCTCAGCCTCATGAAGCTTGTTGCATTGGATTTCCTGTTGGGAACTCAGCTTTCCTCATCTCTGGAGGAGCTCAGAACCTCACTGTTGCTGAGGATGGCTGTGGTACCTTTGGGGAACTCTGTTGCTTACTTTGAGCAATGCTTCCTGGCTCCAGTTCAGATACCTGGGCTTGCTAGCACAGATCCTTCATCCTGCTGGCATAGACTTTCCACCACTCACCTTTGGGCATTTCTAGCACAGTTCCATGAAGCAGGCCTGCATGACACTGGGTTGTGGGCTCTAGGCCTTCAGTTAGACTTGTGGGAGCCACTGTTATGAGCTCTAGGTTTCTAGCTGGCCTCATGCAAGAGTTTAAGATCTGGGCCATCAGCTGGAATCCTTGGTTTTTAGTGTGTGGACAGATTTCCTGCACTTCTTGTATATGATTGCTCAGGTGAATCATTATAAACTAATATTATAAAATGTGTCCTGTATTATATTGTTCCTCTTGCAAAAACCTCAAACCACAATAACGGGTGTCTTAGTTACTTTTCTCATTACTGAGACAAAAAAATACCCAATTTAAGAGAGGAAAGGTTTAGCTCACAGTTTGTAGAGTTTTCAGTCCATGACTGGCTGGTTCCAAGGGAGAATGGCACATGGCATGAGGGCAAGAGTTCATGGTGGCAGAAAACAGCAAGAACGAGGGAGCAAGGAGAAAAGAGACAAGCTTCATCCTGTCAAGGGACAGGCAGGCCACCACCTAGGGTGTGTGTAGCACTCAGAACCCTAATCCCAACACTGGCCCATGAATCAGTCAAAAACTCCAGATTCAACCACCTCCGAAAAGCTCACTATCTGTGATTGCATGAGGTTTCAAGGGTCCATCCAGACCCAAACTATAACAAGGTTCCACAAGACCCAGGTATTCAGTGCTCATGCCAATAACAGAGTGGGGAAGGTGAGAGAAGTTAGAAGTTATACAGATAGAATGAATGTCTAAAATGGTCTCTAGCATAGAAAATACTGCATTAGCCAGTCAACATCTTCTCTTCCCTTCCCCTCTCCTCTCATTCTACCTGCTCCTCCCCTCTCTTCCCTTCCCCTCCCATGTGTCTGCTCACCTCCCCACCCTTCCCTTACTTTGCTCCTTCCCTTTCTCTTCTCTGTTCCCATTCAACATGCCATTCCCTTCTCCTTTACTGCTGGAAAGGTAAAGCCACTTGTCACTGTAGTATTACCTTGGTATTGGTAATTATATGAAATTATTTTGTCTATATAAGTTAGTGGATTATGAGACAATCAACACCAGCAAGTTCTAGCTTGAACATGCAGTATAAAAAATTGGAGTTCAGTACAAAATTATCATATCAAAATACATTTAGGATCAATTTAAAGGGATTTTTATTAATACTAAGGTATTACATTGTTTTATTAGATCTGTTTTTCTGGCATATATAAGTTTGATAAATTATTTAAAAATAAGGATATACAAAATATAAAATAAGTTTATATGGATTTATTTGAACTGATGAAATAATTATAGACTGTACACAGTTAGAGTAAATGAGACCTGCATTTATACTCCTCTACGACCAGTCAGTTCTAACTGGCTTTCCTTGCAAAATTACATGGAGAGAGAATTTGACATATTATTCAGATGCTTATTTGGCAAACTTGTGCTGATAATTTTAATTTGTTCTAATGTCTGAGTTGCATGGCTGAGTGTTTCTGATGCTCGACTAGGTTGCTAACATGTAAAAATTGGACAAGAAGATAAACTGTACATCATGGGCAGTTATGCCTTTTGCATGGATATATGTGATATCTACTTAATGATGCTTTTCATTTTCCATGGAAAGCCTCAAGGGTGCTGCTTTTACCCAAGTTTCTATGCAAATTAATGACTTTTAGGTAATATACTTCTAAGGGCAAAGAAAATTATTTTAAAGGCTAAAATCACTCTCTCATGGAGAATTTTAAATCCTTTTCTATTTTTATAGTTAGGTTAGTTGGTATTTTCAGTATTTATAATTGTATTAAAACATAGACTCGTTAATGTGGTAATGGTGTCTAATGAGAAGACATTCTGTCTCATGGTAGGGATTTCTTCCAACTTCCTTCCCTGTATTTATTTTAGGGGCAACATTATGCTACATATTTGAAGTGCATTCTGGAGGATAATAATTATCCTATGTGAAATATGAACAGAATGATGAGTCACTCAGAATGGTACATTGCAACTCTGGGTAACAATGAAGACAGTGATCATGGCAATAGGTCTGAAAGGTCAGAGCCTTAAATAGAGGCAAAAGGGAAACAAAGACCAGGATGTCCTGCAAAATGACTTTAAAATTTGGCAAGTAACTTGTTCCTTGTGGGCATATTTTTCTGTATAAAATCAATTAGAATGAACAATTTTCATATGTAAACTAAAAAAATAGAATAAGTAAACATTTTCAGGATAACTTTATGGCTCTAGGATTTTATGACTCAACCCAGAGATAAGTGACTCATTATTAGAGATCATGGGTGAACTTTCAACAGAGGACAAGTTCCCTACAATGGTATTTACTTTTAATCAGACCCTCAACTCTTACATAAGCTTTCAAGTAAAACTAAGTTGAATTTTTTACTAAGCTTTTAAGTTTTCATATGAACGTTTTACTATTATCTACTTTCCATTTGTATCATTTGTAGAGAAGAGATAAAAGGAATATTGCTTGCTCTTTAGCTAGTCTCTGGGAGCAAATTAAAGAAGGCACAGGAAAGTCATTTGAATGAGTTAGCTCAGCCATGCCATGCATCCAAATGGCCTTCTCACATATTCCTGTGCACTAGTCTCTTTGAAATAACAACTTGGCATTAGATATACATGGAGTTGATTGAAAAATGATCTCTAGAAAGATGTAAGTCCAAGAAACTGCACGTTAGTGAAGAAAATAAGATCTTTGCAGCTGGATTCTGTAGAGGATTTTGGGCTGTGGAGATTATTATGGATTATCTGTGTGAGCCATAAATACCATCAGAAATGTCCATATAACAAAGAGAACAGGCTAGAAGCTACAGACAGAAGAGTACCATCAACAGGAAGAGATAACCAGAGATTAGACTAATGTGCATAACAAGAAATGTCAGCATACTCCAAAAGTGACAGGATGAATTTTTGATGTTCTATTCAGTCAACTTTGACATACAGTAATTACAATAGTAATGAAAAATGCATACAGTAGAAGTACCCAATCTCCTGGCCATTGAGAGGTACTGGTCTATAGCCTGCTAGGAACTTAACTGCATAGTGGGAGAGAAGCCAGCAAGACAAGCAAAGCTTGTTTTGTGTGTGCAGCAGCCTCTCATCCATTTCATTCTCTCCTGATAGATCAGTGGTGGCACTAGAATCTGACAGGAGTAGGACCCCATCTGCGAACTCTGCACCAGAAGGATCTAGGTTTTAGCTCTTTTAGAAACCAATGTGACCCAAATTCTTTAATAAGTATCACAACAGATTTTTCACATTTCTTTATGTCTAGCCCTGTATGAAATGTATCCTAATGTGTCTACAGTGGTAGAATTATACTTTTTGTTTATTTACAGCTGCACCAAATAACCAAAATGAAGATATATCAATAAGCATATGTTGGTATGATAGAAAATTTTACTAAAAGAAAAATCAAAAACCAATCTATTTCTCCTTTCTCTGGATATGGAGATATTTCATTTCCTTGTTCCAAGTGAAAATCTGGTATTAGATGAAACACATCACTGAGTTCTATCTACTAGACTGTGAGAGGACGTGATATGTCTTCTAAACTGTGAGAATTAAATAAACTGCTGGCCTTATTCCAGCCTATTGTGATGACAGGTAGATTAGATGTGGCTTTCATCATAGTAAGAAAAAGAAAGGGAAAGATAGGAGAAATAAAAGGAAAATAAAGAGGTGGCATATTATTTAGTTCTGTAAAGGAAGTTGATTATAGGTAATGGTACATAGAAATGACTAGAAGGGCATGTTTAGGAGATCAGCTAAACTCAAGAGGAAATTACACTAAGAGAGAAAGTGACTACATTCTTGGTTCTAAAATTTTATGACTCCTCAAGACTTAAAACAATCTTTACATCTCTGCACTTGCACAAGCTCATTAATATACAGTGTAGAAACAAATCAAAACATGTTTCTGGCCAGTAGGGAATCTACCCTGTACCATGTGGAAAAAACTCTTTCCATCCTAAAGATGACCTTGTCCTAATTCCCCATATTGTGTATATATCATTCATTCATTCATTCATTCATTCATTCATTCATTCATTCATTCATTCATTCATTCTGATACTGGAGCTCAAAATCAGGGGCATTTTACTATGGAACTATATCCCTTATCTTTCTGTTAGTTTTATTTATATGTATGTATGTATGTATGTAATTTTACATAAGGCCTTGCTAAGTTGTTCCAATTGAAGTCAAACCTGAAGTGTTCTTACCTTAGCCTTCCTCCATGATGGGATTATAGGCATATAACATCAATTTTTATCTACTGTAAAAATTTATTCCAAACCTCCACTTCCCTAAAAATATTCTATTTATAGTGGTAACATACCTATGCCAAACACTTCCAAAAACACACACACTCTCGTATCCAGGAATGCAGCTTCTCCTTCATCTGCAGCATTGTCAACCAAGCCCTCGTCTGCCCTTACCCATGGACTCAGATAGGGCCTCACTAAATGGCTCTGCTCCGCAGCACTCTGTGGTCTGAGTGGAAAGCATGCAGCAGCTGTGCTGTTAGACTTCAGTGGCCCCCTTTGCTTTGTTGAAGGCCAAAGTGATCGTTCATACATTTGGACATACATTTATGATCCTGTACTGCTACAACCTTCAGAAACTTTTGGAAATACCTACTAATATCTTATAAAATCAGAAGCATCATCTCCCACAGTACTTTTACAAATCCAGCTGCTGTTTAGGCAACTTGATAACACTCAAGTTTAATAAAATTATTTTTCTGTCTGTGTGCATTTTCTCAAGACATTTACACTAATTAAGCACACTAATTTTCTTCTTTGAAATTACATTTCTTTGAGACCTAGCTTAGGTGTCTCTATCATCTGTGGCAATTTTCCAAATTTTACTCTTCAAAACAAGCAGTAGTATTCCCTTGGCATCAGTCAATTGACTTTTCTTACCCTTTTGCAACAGTTGCCTGTATAATTGTCTTGTTCCTTTAATGAACTGTAATCTCTTTTTGGGTAAATACTAGTATTAATATTATAACATGCAATTAATGAGTTTAATGGCTTGCATCAAAAGCTTAATGAATATTCATTGATTACATTAATTGTTGGATGATCAAATGTGTAAATGAATTTAATAAAGATTGACATTTTGTGTCAGCTTACATGATTCTTTTTTTAAAAATGTATTTAGTACAGAGTCTGCAGGGTCTCACTCCCTAGACTGGACTCTTAGTGATTCTCCTCTTTTCAGCCTTCCAAGTGCTAGAATTACAGGTACACGCCACCATGCCCAGTCTCAATCATTTCTCAATGCAGCACTCGGGAGCAAACCTTGGTCGCTGCGCTCTTTCTAAGCAGGTACTTTAGTCCATTGAGCTATCTGGCTGGCCCTATGATTCTTAAGTGTAATAGGACATTAGATATACATAAGGACATAGGTATAAAATATAAATATATATGGATGTATACATATGTACCCACACATGCACTGATTTGTCTGTCTAAATTAATATGGGTATATATATGCATAAACACATATATAATTGTAGAACTGTTTGTGAAGAAATTCAGATTTTTAAAATGTATTAAGGACTTAAAAATATTACTCATATATTATGGTTAATTAATTTAATAACATTTTTAACAGCAATATTTAAATTTGGTAGATACTTGAAAGTTTATTCATGTTTTGATAGTGTCTTTTTAGCTCTTATGTAAAGAATCATCTTGAAGACTTTGGAATTGAGGACCCTTTCTGTCCTATGTCCCAGGTTTCTCTCTGGTCCTGGTTGGAGTTAGTGATTACTTGTTAATCACTTTTTTATCCTTTTATAGGAAGAGCTACACTTGTAGCAAATAATGATGTACCTTTGAAAGAATTTGGGCAGAAGCAAAATGTAGCTCAGATCACTGCAGTGGTAGTGCTGATATAAGTAGTGCTGATATAATAAATGTCAGGGGATTGTTGTTTTGGTGTCAAGACTATTGTAAAGCATTCTTTCTATAGCTGGCCATGTAACTTGTTTATATCCTTTGCCATTTCTCTGTTCATGTTGTGTAGTGTTTGCCTGGCACAACACTGAACAGAAAGTCTTCCATAGAGCAATGTCATAGCTGTCACCCAGCTCTTTCCAGGGAGAAAAGATGAAGGGCGGTCATGAATGAGAAGTGCTACTCTTACATATGGTAAACAGTGATTATAGAGTTTTTTGAGCTTCATTGCAGGGGCGGCAGGCAAAAGCTAACGCGTTGCTCCTAGGAGAATGAGTCACTTCCCTGTATAGCGTCCAATATCCTCTGGCTGCTTGGGAACAGGTACTCTAAAACAACAAAATGGCTTATTAGAGACAGCAAATCAGTGTTGTCATTCAGTAAAGCAAGAAATAGTGCAACAGAAAACATATGAGTTTACTATCTTTTTGAAC